>CM040630.1:1309986-1422885 GCA_022818045.1 Neotoxoptera formosana
ACTACTTTTCGGTTTAAACGTGAATGTGATTTTATTATTTATATTTTTGTACATAATTATTTCTTTATTAAAAAAGTCTAATTGTACCCGATATTTACTTAAAAAGTCCGTACCAAGTAATGCTGGTCCTGTAAGATTTGAAACCAAAACAAATTGTGTTGGGAAAATCTGATTTTTAAACACTATATCAATATTCATTTTTCCTATTACTTTTAAAATTGAGCCATTAGCTGTATGAACTTTAATATTTTTTGTTTCAATTAAAGGATTAGTTAATTTAATTATTTGTTCACTATTAATTACAGAAATTGTTGCGCCAGAATCTAATATAAAAGATGTTTCTATATTATTTATATGTCCCATTACTTCAAGTCTTACACCTGGAATAGGCACTTCATCAACATTTTCAGTACAACTAGAAATTTGTTCGGAATTTATTTTATTTGAATTTTTTAGTACATCAGAGTTAGGATTTTCTATAAAGTCGTCAGGAGGTGACCTAACATCTACCCCATGACCTATGAGTTTTTTTGATTATTAAATTGCTTTTTATTTTGGTTGGGATTATTTGTATTGTTGTCCGGTTTAAAATATTGATTTGTATCATTAAAGTTTTTATTGCGATAATTTTGATTTTGTGGATTATTAAATACATTTTTATTATTGTTTTGATAGCCTGTATATTTGTTGGTGTGTGGTTGATTAAAATTATTATTATTTCTATAACCAATGTTACGATTTTGATTACCCGTGAAATTTTTTTCATTGACATTTTGTCCAGTATTGAAATTTGAATTTGGTTGATAATAATTATTTCTATTAAACTTATTATTTTTAAAATTATTTCTGTCATTTAAATGTCTCTTCATTAACGTTATAATTTCCTTGTCTATTATAATTGTTATTATTATTATAATTATTATTATTGTATCTTTTATATTTATTTGGATTATTATTTACATAACCATTATTATTATAAAATGAAAGTTGATTTGCGACAAACGCATTTTGTTCTACTAGTTTCCTATTTAAAATTTCTATTTCCGCTTTAAGAGCATCAAAACTTTGAGTGTTATTTCGTTCATTAACCGTTGCCTTCGCGGATTCTACCTTACGCAAATTATTTTGTAATTCAGAAAGTGTATTGTTATTCATTAACGCCACTGGGTTATAAAAATCGGGAGGGAGAGCTTCTAATATTAAATCAATTTTCTCCGATTCTGTCATATTAGGATTTACTTTAAATAAAGTAAAAAAAACTGCGAGACTGTTTCGGTTAATTTTAATTTTCGATTCGTTAATTTTGCTTTAAGCATTCTGGTCCTACCCGGTGAAATAAAATATTCCTTGAGTGCCAATTCTAATTGACTCCAGGTTGGTGTAGGATTATTTATTACAAAATTTTGATAGAATGCCTTAGCGCTTTTTTTGAGGTAAATAGGGAGGTACATCGTTTTTTTATCATCCGACCATTCATTCGCTACAGATATTAAATTATAATTTTCAATAAATTCATTTATACATTCATCTGGTTCACCGTTATAAAATTCTGGTTTAAAAAAAATTGGTTTTGACATGTTGACAATTTCTTTATCTGTATTTATATTTATTGGTTTTAATAAATTTGTAACCGTATCTTTTGAACGCGTTACAATGGGTGATCTTTTTTCCAAATTAAAAGGTTTAGGTAAAAATTCTGGGTCACTATCGTTATCGTTCTCAATTTGATCTTTGTTTAAAATAGATCTTAATAAAAGTCGTAATTCTACAATCTCACTATTAGTTGAAAATTGGGCATCAAGCAATCCCAAAATATGTATTAGATCGTCTTTAGATAAAAAATGGTAAAGATATAAAGATTTAGGTACAGAAAGTAATTCTATCTTTTCCTCTATTGATTTCTGTGTGAATTCTTCTCTTGTAAGTTTATTTGGAAGTTCTAATGAATAAAGAATCCCAAAATTAAATTCAGAGATTTCTTTAACACCGCTGGGTAATTTTATATTCCTACAATTTGAAAAGGCTTCAGTTATTTCTGGATATTTAACTGTTTTAAGGTATAATTTACATTCGTTTGGTGTTAAACTGCACACATCTATTGCCTTATCTAAGTTTAAAATTAACCAAGTACGTTGAGAAATATGAATGGTTTGATTATTACCCACTCTTTTTAAATAATATTTAAACATTTGCTAAATAATTATTTAAAATTTTTTTAATATTTAATTATTAATTTTATTCATATTATACTATTTATAATAAATTAATTTGACATGATTTAAGTATTTACGAAAGAAAAAATAATGAATAATTAGAGTTAAAATTAAATTGTATCATTTAACAAACAAAGAACTAAACTATTTCGATACTTGTGCTCTAGTAATATTATGAACAATTTCGGGGACTAAATTGCCCGGCGCCTCCACCAAATTGCAACACACCTCCTTCGTGGTTAACACAAAGTGGCTGTCGATATTTATACCTAATCCTATCCCGTTAAGGAGTAGTGGGTTAGCTAATCCCCTACACGAACCGGTCTTGTGAACCGGGTTGTTGGACTGATATAAATAAAGTTTTCTAAGTTATATTTTACAGGTCCTAGAAACTTATGACCTGCGTTCATAAACTAAACACAATGGTAGTCGATATAGCAACGTATACAAAGATTTATTAAATGTTTAAAATAGTAATAATATTACACAGTACACTATCACCTGAGTAACCCTGTTCTTGAGGGTAGTATATTGAAGATCACAGGAGTAGCGGAGTACGAATTGAATTAATTATGATAATACGTTATGATTTAATTATTTGGTAGGTTATTATACCAATAATAAATCGAATGAAATTGATATTAAATGAAATGTTAAGATTATATGAAATAACGCTTGTCTTTACTTCGCGATTCAAACCCGACTGCTGGCTATGCCAATAATATAATATACGCTCGTACTCGGCGATCCTGTGTTCTGCTAACCTAAGCAAATTCACAAAGAATCTGAGTGCGACGTAAAATGACTAGTCAGTAATCTGTAAATCGTTACACTATAATGTTCGACTCGCTCTATATGCAGTGATGTAGGTACGATTTAACTCTTTTCGATTTATTTTAAAAACCCGCAGCAGTCGGAAAACTCAGCACGAGATAATTATAACTACGTTATAATAATACGCACTACGTTTTTTTTCGCAAATACCTATATAATATAATATAATATATAATATGTTATACACCTTCGAAATATATGAATGTACCCATTAGATTTTAGATTGCGCGTTCGCAGGAATTTCGAGATAACACACGTGTCAATGTTATAAGCTATTAGATCATAATAATAATAATAAATTATCATATCATATTATCTACTATAATATATATATATAATATAATATGATGTGATAATATGGTGTGCGCCGCAGGAACACCTATAAAGCTGTGGCCCTGGTGTATTGATTTATGCATTGGGCGGAACGAATTGCACGTCCGCCGCCGACGAGTGTACCTTATATTATTATTATTATTATTATTATTATCATCATCATCATCATTACCCGTGTATGGTAAGCGCGTTTAACCGATCTAATTGATGTTAGTGTCGATGTTATCGATATTTATGCCGGCGACGTGCATTTTTTTCGGTCATTAGACCGTTTAAGAATCGAATCGAATATAGTATATAATATTATAATACCCATCGTTCAGGAGACATCACCTGCTCCGCGTCCTTCGCATCAAAATATTATATGTATATATGTATATATGTATATTAGAAGGTAAACGTAGTCGAGTGATTTCATTTTTTTTTTTTTTTTTAATTTGTAACATTAACACTTACCTACGATTTAACACTTAATTATTTCCAAGTATGAATACCCACTGCTGCTGCTGCTGCTTCGGATGTCTTATCGCATAATTTAAAAATTAAATAAAGGCCACGTCGATACCGCCATCGTTCGTCGTGACATCCTTGAACTTTTGTTTAGAAAACTAAAAAATACCGACATCAGCTATATTTATTTTAAATAATTTTCATCGTATTGAAAATATACGTTTAGTAGGTGCGTAATGTACACATAATATTATATAGTAAGTATTATAGTATATTATATCGAAAATTTTGAAATAAATTGAAATCATATACACTCGTTCACGACGACGCGATATAGGTATAGGTTTATTGTATCGTTTTATTTATTATAAATTATAATATGATGATGGTGATGATGATGATGCATTCGCATCATGCGGGCATATATTATTATTATAGATAAAGTAGATTGCACAAGATTTTCGAATAAAAATGCAATATGGTCTTACGAAAAAAAAATTGAATGTAATACTATCGCGCATCGAGCCGTCAATAATAAAGCGCAGCACCTATATATATCTGTATAATATCATATTATGAGTATATATTTATTCATCGCGTTACGTCAGACGATTTTGAATATTATTCGTGTTAATTAAAAATATCGAGGTTTAGAATATTATACATACCTGCCTACGTTTCTGGAGCAGACGAGTTTTCGTGATTCGCACGCCGCCGATTGCTGCTCGCGATAACTCCGCGTATTATACCTGTATATACATAATAATAGAGTTCTGCGGTCTATACAGTATAAAAGCGAATACCAATAATGGCCGTCATTGCAGAACCTATTTTAATGTACCTATACATTATAATATCAAATCAAAAAATAATGTTTTATTATGGATCGGCGCAATATTGTCGATGTGGTCACGGATTAAATCTTCAATATACAATATATTATAATATATACGCCATCGTCGAGTGCTGAAGAGCCCTGCCTATGTATATGTATATATATATTATATGCGCCACAGTCGAGTGACCGCGTGTAAATATTATGTAGTCATATGCTGGGAGATATTTTGTTTGACGGCGAACCACGCGCACTCGTCGACGTCTCAAGAATAGTATCGACGTTTTTGAAAACGATTTGAAGTCTTTACATAAAAAAAAAAAAAACCGGAGTAATGGATGACCGACACATTGCAGATAGGTAGGTAGGATAGCCCCTATGGGCGAATGTAAGTTCCTACACGGGGCGGGACACTTTTCGGCCAAAATGAACCTTTCCCTTTTCGGCCAGTTCACTTTTCGGCCATTCCGAAATGACCGTTTTCACCCAGTACACTATTTTGGTCACCAATGACAACAATTAAATATTATTTTCGCGTTTTTTTCTGTTAAACTACCAATATTTATATAATAGATTAAGTAAAAAATATGAAAAATAAAAGTTACAATATATATATAAAATTATAGGGATACTTATTTAAACCACATAATTGTATGTTTATTGAGTAAATTTATAATATAATATAACTTTTATTTTTATACTTTTTAACTTAATTCAATATATTATAAATTAATAATTGACAATTGTTATTATTATTGTATACAGTCCATTCAAAAAAGAAGTATAAGTAGTTTAACGAAAATAAAACGAATAAAGAATATTTCATCGGTTGTCAAAATAGCGTACTGACCCAAAACGGTCATTTCAGAATGGCCTATAAAAGTGAACTGGCCGAAAAGGGAAAGGTTCATTTTGGCCGAAAACGGTGCCGCCCCCTACACGAGACCTAGCAGGTAAGAAAAATACATATTATGTTACTTCCTATACTACAGAAAAAGGTGCATAATATGTAAGTTCGGCTGCAACACGATTGCGAACGTTTTACCTTTTTTATAACACGGCGATTGCGAACGAATGTCGCTTATCAAAGAATTTTTTGATTTTAGCAGAAAAACGAACGATTGCGATCGATTTTTTAGACTATGTTGCCAAGTTTATATATAGTGTATATTTTTCTGAGTATGTTTTATTTCGTTCATGGATTTAGTTAAAACATTTTTTTTTAAATACAAATATCGTGTATATAAAATATACATTAAAAATAAAAATAATAAAAAATAATAGTTTTTAAATTTTTCTCTGGTTGAAATTTTCAATTTTTTGTGAATATAAAATTCAATTGTTATGTATTTTATAATCATTATAACTTTTGACAGTCGATGAAATTTGAAATTGAGCTTTTTAGGCCTTATAACGGATCATGTACGTTGTTTTTGATAGAATTTATTATTATTATTATTTATTATATGATTTGATTATTTAAAAATAAAACAAAATTAATATGAAAAATTGTATTGTATTATATTTTATTTGGAAAAATAATATTAAATCCATTTATTGGGGCCGGAGTGGCGCAGTGGTCAAGTGGTCACACAGTTGACTGCGACTCACACAGTCATCGGTTCGATTCATAGCAAGTGCAAAAAATTTGTGTGATTCTACGCAATCACCATTTTCCCGTGCTGTCGTCCGATTGCATCATCCGGTGTCCAACTAGGTCCCACTCCACTGGCAGTGAAGACCACACATGTCTCCTCTTGGAGAAGGGGGGTAGTATCATGCATATAGTGATATATACATAGATAAATAGATCACATGATCTCCCTACTACCAACTTGTGATAAGCATTGACGAAGACTTTGAGGTCGTTTCAATGAACATTAGAAAAAAAAAAAAAAATTTATATTATATAAATATAACTGACAAACACCAAATTTGGCAACGCAGCACGAAAAAAGGTAGGTAAAAACGTTCGCAATCGTGTTACGGGAAAAGTAAGTAAGTTCCTATATACTGTAAAACACAGGTACGCGTAGTTCCTACACGGTAAAAAAAGGTCAAATGTAAGTGTATACTTAAGCTATATTATGTATTAGGCTACAAAATAATAAAAATAGGTACATTTTCATAAATAAATATAGATGATTATGATACTAAAATATAATAAAAATCGTATAATGCATTGATAATATACGAGTATACGGCGGTACAATAAAAATCGTGTTAAAAAATGTATTATTCGATTTTTATTAAACTGTATAGTATTATAAATGCATTATGCGATTTTTATTAATTTATATTTTATTCTATTTATTTACGAAAATGTACCTATTTTTATTATTTTGTCACCTAATCCATAATAATATAGATTGAGTATATACGCTTACTGATATTTGAACTTTTTTTTACCGTGTAGGAACTTACATATTATATCAATTTTCCGCCGTGTAGGAACTAACATAAAAGTACCTGGTTTTTGCCGCGTAGGAACTTACACACCTCATTTTTATAGACCTAACCTAACCTAACCTTTATATTCGTGTAGGAATTAACGCATCACATATTTTGTAGGAACTGCAGACGTATGTAATCGTTTACCTGCTGGGTCTCGTGTAGGAACTTACTATTCCCCGTCCCTATAATGATATTAGGAAAAAATGTCCCCGGTAGAAAAGTCACGCGGAAAAATGTCCCCGGAAAAAAGTCTACCGTTGCATAATATATATAAAATATAAAATAATACCTAATGAATTAATTAAAAATTAAAAATGTATTTATTCAGTTATAAAAGATCTCTATTTCTTATATTTTGACCCATTTGTCTTATAAAATTAGGAATATCTGCAGATTTGTCTTCATCAATATCGTTTTCTTATTATACTGGAGACTTTTTTTCCGTGTGACTTTTTAACCGGAGACTTTTTTTCTGGGGACTTTTTTTCCGTTCGCCCCTATAATATTCTACTCCGCTCTCGGCCTTCGGATATTGTACTTTAAACGCATATGGATAAGTCTTTAAAGTGTTATAACTATAATATAGGCTTAGGGACTATATATTATTCTAGCATTTGCATATTTTTTCTGAATAATGTAAAAAGTAGCGAGATGAAAGAGTCAAATATAAATCCTGTTCAACATGTTACACAGACTCTAAATTCCAAATCTGATGTGCATATTTTTGAGTATTTTAATATTTTTGCTTAATTAGAAACATATTTTTTATAAAAAAAAATCGAAAAAAGCATGATCAAAAATTAAATACAATTTTTGTAATTTTTTTACTTCGGTTTTCACTTTTAACATTTTACGTGAACAATTGAAATCACAAAATTAAGTTTTAAATTATTTTTACGTGTGCAATGGTAAACGGCTGTATAATGTTTATGTCGGTAGATGATAATATTATACTGTTCACAATTTTATCGAAATAAGGTAATAATATAGCATTTATGAACTCGTTTATCGGTTTAACCGATAACAGATAGCAATAATAACACCATAGTTCAACAATTATTCATTATTATTATTATGGCACAATAAACATAATAAAATACCAAAAACGAAAAACAAAGAGAGGAACTCGACATAAGCCACCTTATCGGAACAAGTCTAGGCTCAAATCCGCTGTCAACGAGAGCAAAACAGTAGAGTTCTTTAAAACAATAGAAATATTAAACCTAATATAAGTCAAACCCAACAATTTCAAAACTATAATTATTTATAAACTGATACTTTTATTTTTTGTATTTTTATTCGATTTGTATCCTTTTATCAACTCTAACTGCGAATAAGACATAATTAAAATGTAAATACATGTATAATGAATGTAATGCTAATGGCCTTTGATGTCGACGCAGAAATGTAAAAACTTCAAGATCAATAAAAAAAAAAAAAATAATACCAAACTTGGAATAATTCCAAAAAAGCATTTACATTGAAAAAGCAATAAAAAACATGTATTTATTTAAAACTAATATCAGAATGATACGAAATGAATTTATGTATAAAAATTACATTTCTCTAGAGATATAATCTTATGAAAGGAAAAAAAAGAAACATATGTTTTAAAATCCGATCCCTAATTATAACTAATATTATTAACTATATGCGTTCAAAATTTGATTTCTGTTTACTCTGCCTCGGAGAATAAAATAAAACCGTATACCTAACCTGTATGGCTATGAGATCATTAAAAAATCTAAAAACCTAAAATATTATATGACGATAAAAAATTATTGAACATTTTGTTTTGTAATTTAAATTGTGTGCGGAAAAAAAAGTTAACACGTTTTGAGATAATGTGGGTTTAGTTTTACCGTTTCAATAATCACCCCCCGTATATATACAGGGTGATTTAAAGTCCATGTTACCGCCACTTTATCGATTCAAAATAGAGAAAAATATATATAATACGATTGTTTTTCGATCTAGAAACACGTCTGAAACGATTTGTACATCTTATGATTTCTTACAATCTTTTAGGGGGATTTTGGGCGGTCGACTTTAGAAACGTATAAAAACTCTAAATATCTCTCGAGCATATAATATAGAGTTTTGCGTTAATCGTCGTCCAAGCACTATATAAAACGTATTTAAAAAATGTCTTCATATTACGTTTGCAAAAAAAGTAGGTAGGTATATATAGGTTCCCGTTGGCGGGTTTCTAACGTTGACCCCTAAACCCCCCCCCCCCCCCTATAGAATATTGCACAAATCTTTTTAGATCGATCGAGAAATTTTCGTATCACCCGCATTCTCTCTGTATTTCGAATATTCATATATCAAAACGGCTGTAACACAAATTTTGAATCATCCGCGCGGTATATTAGGTATATAATAATATTATACACATTGTACGATTTATAATAATAATATGTGTATTAAAATATATTATATTAAGCGCTCGCGAGTGGACTATTCCCGCGCAATCCCGTTCCTTTCGTTCGCAAGCTTTCTTATCGTTTTTTCTTTTGCGCGCATAAGTACATAATATAATATAATATAATATAATATATATAATATACACTCCGCAGCGACTATATATATATACGTTCTGTATTATACATATAGTGTGTGTGCCTATGCCTCGATGGAGCGTTTCCGTAACATTAACATAAAAATGCATAGATTATATATTATTACTTTTACTCGTAATAGTCGGCGACGACGACGGTGATTGTGCGCAGACACGTACCTCTATATATACCTATATGTACCTAACCCGATGTGTACACTATATATATATATATATATATGTGCGTGTGTGTCGATGAGACTGCGCCATTAACGATCACGAAATCATGTAAGAACGTCAAATACGTACTTAGCAGGTATTTGAACTGCTGCAGTATTCGATTTTGTAGCGAATTTAACAATAATAATTGTCTTCAAATATACATATACATCACGACATGCATGATATCACTGAGCTAATTCTCAGCACACGCAGCACAGTCGTCGTAACACTCTATCGTAACTATATACTGCACATATAGCACAACCTATAATAATATAATATATTGTTATTAAATCGTACGCTATTAACCCTACACTGCGCGAATTAAATTTAAGGTCTGATTTTTTAGCGAAAAAATTTGTGCACCTGTAATTATGGTCACAGAAGATGGGAAAAATATTTTTTTTTGAAAATAATTTTTTTTTGAATTTGTTTACATTTTTTGAAAAATGTATCACCTATGATACATTGCGCGTTTAGAACATAAAAAAAATAATTTTTTTCGAATAATAAACCTTTATTTGTTCTTAAGTTTCAACAATATTATATTGTAATAGGAATTGTAAACTGAACATATTTAAAACTGTATTCAAAAACAAATTTATACATAAAAAAAAAATAATAAAAATATTAACTTTTTTAAGATACTTATAAATTATTTAATAAAATTAAAAAATAAATTGCACTGCTATAAAATATAAATGACTAAATAACAATAAAATGTTATAATAATAATAGTTATCTGGACATAAATAAATATATTAAAAAACATATTTATACGACACAGTGAATAAAAATAACATTACTATATATAGTAACACTTATAAATTATTTAATAATATTTAAAAATAAATTGTAGTTATAAAACGTAATTAGGAACTACTTGTTTTACCTAATTAGGAACAACAAAATGTTTTGTTATTTAGTATGAAAATCTTTAAAACAATTTCTGTTGACACCGCAACAAAAATACTTATCACATTTAGTACAAGTGCATTGTGTTAGTTTTCCGCATTTTTCATACTTGCACCGTTGCCTTATTTCTTTATATTCTGGCCAATGATGTAAACCATCTCTTCTGATATCTTCATGCGTTATTGAATGAGTATGCTGTTTAGGTATTTTTATCTGTTCTCTTTCTTCATTAGATGGTCTGCCTCTTTTTGGAGTAGATACAGACGTTGCTAATATAATGTGTAACCATAACGGCGACTAAACGTATTGGAAAATTCGATTCAGATTTACGACCGCAGCTGCGGTTTAATAATATTAGGTATATTATAATTTTTCATAATAATTATTGTTGCGCCCGATAAATGGCGGGACAACGCACGAGCTATATTATATTATGCGGCGTCCCTTTACTGCAAGAAGCGCGTTTAACGAAAACTGCGATAATTGCGCGGACGAGAAAAATAATAATTAAAGTGATGACCTATACTGCTGCTGCTGCAGTTATTATTATAATAATAATGTATGAGCGATCGTAATCGTATAAACGGTTAAAAGCTGCAAAACGACGTCGATTTGAACGTTTTTCTATTATTACGCTATCTCTTCGTTAAAAAAATAATAATAAAAATTTCCACTCAATACCTATAAAAATATTTGTTTTTTGTGTTTTTTTTTGTTTTTTTTTTTTTATTCCAAGAGTACCTATTATATTATATATTATACAAAAATTAGCTTAACCTACCGCGCGCATTATTAACAGTAAAATAAATTAATAAAACCATAATATGCATAATAAAATATCATTAGAAATATAGATTGACGGTGTAGGTATATGTCTCCTCGCAGAATTGTTTTCTCATCATCAATGATTTATCATTGAATTCAAGTGCCTATAACTCATCCATTGCTGCGGTGACCTACTTAACAATGACGAGGTACACTCGACACCTATTATAATATATAAGGAGAACGACTTATTAAAAGGAACTTTGTATTGCACTTTCAAGGCTTAACACTTAAAATTGAACATTTTATGAAGTCGTCATACGACATGATTAGTTTATAATCGTGATATTGACGACTTTGTCTATAAATTCCAAGTTCAAACGATTTTTTAATTCCAGTCAGCGTTTCAGTATGACTTTGTACCTTGTGAACCTTTTCAAGCTGAGCGCATATGTTAATCGATGCGTTAAGGAAAAAAAACACAGACTAAAAAATAACTCAAAAAGCTTAAACGTTTTGAAAATGTAATACGATATCTAGGAAATGCTCATATATAAATACTCGATAAAAAATGCAAAACGTCCACACTGTTATTTGTTTTTGAATTACAATTTACAACAAAACTGATTTTGCCGAAAATTGGTGTAGTGTAAATATTTTCATTTACCGTAATTGTTTTTGGTTCTTCTAGAAAAAGTTCGGGAAATCGTTTTACATCTGATCGCTCCAACTAAATCCGATTCGCTACCAGAAATCCGCCTCGACTCTTGAGATTGAGGCCATTTTTTCTGGCGCAGTATATTATATTATGTAATAGTCTTTACACAATATAAAATAACATAAAAACATCATATTACATAAATTATCTCGTCGTCAAGCTCAAAATTAAATAATCTGCAAATTGACGAAATTCGTATGTCTAGTATATTATTTCAAAAATTAAGGACCGTTTAGATAAAAATATGTAAAGCGATACAAGCTACATGTTTATAGGAATGTCAATAATTATAACGCGCAATAGTCCCGACGGGACCTGCTGCAGTAACATTAGGTACTATTATAATATCCGATTGTTTAAAACTACCTTTATGTAATATAATATACCAAGTGCTCGATAAAACGTCATCGCAATGATCAAACGCGTTTGTCCTGCTGCGATATATCTGTAAGAACGAGTTTTTTTTAAAGAATATTAATTATTATTATTATTATTATTATTCCCGTAGGTACGCCGCATCCGGGAAACTCGCGGTCGCGGCACGTCAATATAATATTATTATTATTATTACGATACACAATGCTGCGGTCTCATTACGTTTATTATTATAATAATAATATGCGCACACATACCTACAATATTATATTATGTTTATAATAACGCGGGACGTCGTCGTAGGCGCAATCGTCTAGCTATTACGAATTGTTTATCGCACCATTGTTGCGTTAGAATAAATCCATTACCAAGACGTGTATAGTGTACGCGTCGCGAGAGAAGAAGCCTTGAGTCATCCGGCGGCGGCTGCGGCGGCGGCTCGAGTAACGCCCACGCAAACGTGACATTATTATAACATTTCACAATATATATATTATATTTATAAACGTACATAGTACACACACACACACACACACACACACACTCACACATATGTATATATTTCGTGTACACACACACACACACATATATATATATTTAATACCTAATACATAATATAGATCGCCGGGAAACTCAGCCATTCCTCCTTCGCCGCAGCAGCAGCACACATAAGGATGCGAGCAAACAATCAAAATTACATAACAGTGCCGCCGCCGTTACCTTGAGACCAGCACTGTCGTACATATTGGTAATAGGTATTCGATATGTCGACGATAAACGACGCGAATGGATAATATTATAAAATATTTAGTTCGATCTGCAGCAGCAGCAGCAGCACCTGACCAAACGATGATTTTCTATACTATATTATACAGACGTCAATTTTTTTCCTATATAATATTATATAGTTTGAAGTGGGTGTATATTGTTATTGTACACAGGTAACGGCATTTTTACAAAAAACTTTTCACTATTTTCTAATCTTGTAGGTACCTGTATATAATATATATACCTATATGTATTAGTCATCAGCTTTAATGACAAATGACAACTTATTATATTTTTGATTTCGGGAGATAAATTTTTTATAAAACGTTGGTGTTGCATATAAATACTGCAAACATTGAATAAATAGATTTTTCTTGAATACAATTTTGACGTTACGATGAACAGAGTTGTAGTGGTTGATGGACCACAACTTTTCCGGGACAAGTACTCTTCGTCATTTTAATCCGCACATCGAAATAACTTTGAATGCTTATTAAATATAAATAAATATATTTAGTGTGATATATATAGGACTGTGAACTAAAACCATGAGATATGCATTTTAAATTTTAAAGTAAAAAGCATTCGAAATCCCCCCCAAAAATGCATTAGAAACTCAAAAACTGCAGTATGAAATGCATTACAAAAATCAAAATTTTAAATGCAGAAAAATCAAGTGTATTAAGAAGAAAAATCTATAGTTGTAATAATTATTCTTATTTGTTTAGAAAAATGTACAAGACGAAAATAATTCATAAAATGTGTGTAAAAAATTTTGACGGGAGTCGTTAAAAATATCAAAAAAATAAATGGAAAATTGAAAAATTGACCTACAAAGGCTAAAAAAGACCTAAAAATTCAAAATCGTCATAAGGTGCAAAATAAATAGTTTAACATATTATTGAACTCGTTGCTTCAGGTGCCTAATACAAACTTTGTATTAAGAACACTATGTATAGCTTACGGTATTTAAAAATAATGCGTTTTCGCAAGTTTTAAGCAACTATAAAAGAAACACATTTTTTTCCAAAAAAAATTCAATTGGAATAGTGAATATATTATGTAGCCACAATATGATGTAAACGGATCGTCCTGTGTGCATATGCGTACATAATATTACACGGGTATATGTTATGATCACACTTCGTATATTATGTGCCTATTTAATAATAATAATGATGAATATTTATACTTTTACAGCACACACGTGTATTATAGGTAGAAATAGCTCACGATAATAGCTCGCACCTATTATGTATACTATTTTCAGTAGAGAAAGACTTGGACGGCGGCGACGACACCTTATATCAGTGTTCCCATGATATCATATATTATATTATGTTGTGTGCGAGCGTCGTGTGCAGTGCCGTATTGGTATTGGGTGTAGGTTAAAAATTATGGGTAATAGTATACAATATATTATATAATCGACTAGGTACCTATATAATATAAAATAATACAAGCACTCGTCGATCGTTCGGCAATTCGGCAATTCGGTATATATATATATATATATATATATAGTATTATGTTACACACACGGCCGTATTATGTCTGCAGCTGCGTGTGTAAACAGTTCGTTTAATAATAGGTTTGTATTTTTGGGTAAAAAAATTTCTTAATTAAGTTCAACGGCTAGAGGATTATACCGCGATAAAAACGTGTTTATAATACGGATATGTTATTTTTATTATTTAGAAGGTAGGTATACCTCTGATGATAACCTCTCTCTCTCGCGCGCGCGCGCGCGCGCGCACTACAAACTATATATAAATAAAATATATATTTTCTATAATACGGCGGCGGCGCGGAGTTGCGATGCTCAGTCAGAATTTCACACGGTCTCGGACTTTTGTCTTTCGTTTTTTTTCTTCATAATACGGGAACTGCGATACGATAACCCATTATGTCCCACCGCCGAACGAATAATATACCATAATAATATTATACCATGTTATTAGAGGTATAATATTATTATGTGGAGAGACCGAACTCCATCATATACATAGCTACGGCTGTAATGTGTGTGCGCGTGTGTGTGTGTGTGTTTGTAGACGATTGTCATGTAAGACGTGGTCTTGAGAAGGCGTATATCATTCGTCATGAACTCAGTGTCATCATGATTTTTGTGCGAAATATAGTTAAATATGCACATATATTTTATGGACGATAAATAATGTCTAAAATATGCATACGAAATAGTCGAATATAATATGCAACAGTATAATAATATTATATTATAGTTAGGCGTATTTATTATTTGTATATTCTATATTGTTATTATTAGGGCTAGGATTTAAATGCATTGGCATATTTTTTTTTGCAACTTCTGATTACTACTTTTGTTTGAAATGTCCAGGAATTACGTCACGATGAAGCAAATGGTGGTTATTTTATTTAGCATATTTTTGCATATTTTGAATAAAATGCGTATTATTGCATATTTTAACAATAAACACCTAAAATGCATGTTTTATGGTATATTTTTGCCGCTGTGGTTGGTAAAAAACGAAAATAGAATATGATAAGTACAAAAAAAAAAAAACTCAAGTATTTATTCAGGTCTAGTAGATATGTAAAGTGTAAAAAAGGAAGTAATCTAGATGAAGATTTTCATTAGAATCTAACTCTAGGGGAAAATTGAAAACGCAAAAATACTTCATGTGATGTTGTGAACGTAGTTTTAGCAAGTATAAAAACATACTAAGATCTGAAAGAAGGTCTTTGATTTTTGAAAATTTTAAGCATCACATCATTGTTTTTTGTGTAATACTTTTAAGTAACATTAATAGTTTATAGTGATATTTTTAACATTTTAGAATTTAAAAATTTAAAAATTTAGTTTTTGTATTTTGTGTCGTATTTAATCACATATTTTCTTTGTTGCATATTTTTGCATATTTTTAATAAATCATATTTTATCATTTTTTATTGCATATAAATCCTATCTATAGTTATTATATTATATATAGTATATAGATTATAGGTCGTACTATATTTATTATACTTAACAATACTGCCAGATGCTAATATAGAGATCGAACACGCATATGATTAAACTGATATAGTAATTTTGATAAAAAAAAAAACATAAATATATCAGAATTTGATATGGTAAAATTAAATTGTAGACAAATAATGCCATGAAAAAAAAAACAAAAATTCGAATAATGAAATAAAAAAAAAACGCGGATTAGTCGCCCCGTTGAATAGTATGACGTCTTCATTAAATAAGTCACTGCAGTAACGGACACCTATCTTATTGAAATCTTATTGAATTTAATGATAAATCATTGCAAACGAAAAACGATTTTGAACGGTCTATATATAATATTTTCGGAAGATATTTAAGCATGTCATGCTTAAATAAATTGCTATAAGTAATTTTATTTTTCTATTAGCAACACGCGGTAGATTGAACTAGTTTTTGCCAAAAACAAATTACATAGATTATAATACAGGGTGATTCATTTAAGTGTCTACACTCGTTATTTCGAAAAGTATCAACTTTTTTGAAAATATTTTTTAAATAATTTTATGTAATTTAAAAATAATTTTTTTCTAAAAAAAAAATTATACTTTTACTATTTTTTTATCGTTTTCATTTTTTAAGTATTTTACTTTTATGAATCACTCCGTGTATTTTCAATTTCTTATTCCAAAGTAGAATATTTTCGGAGTATTTCAATATAAACATCAAATTGTGGACAAGTAGTTAATTAGTTATAATTTATAAGCATTTAAAGTTTATATGAGCGGAGAAGTGGACAACATTTTGAGGGGGAGACCCTTATTGTACCACTCTACTTCGCTAATCTAATCTTTAAATTCTTAATATATTACTATGATGAACTACTTGTCTGAAATTTAATTTTTTTTATTGATTGAAATACTCCAAATAATATTTTGCTTTGAAATATGAAATTAAAATGGTGTAATACAAAAAAATATAACGATAAAAATTGTAAAAAATATAAATTTGTTGCAGAATTGTTGTTTTAAAAATTATATGTATTATATTTTCAAAAAAGTTGAAACTTTTAGAAATAATGAGTGTAGACACTTGAATTGCTTACCGGGTATTACAATATTATTATTATAAAAACTAATAATTCAATACCTACTACAGAACGGTGTGAACTGGATGTGGTGGTATTTAGATTTTCCATTTGCAGAGGCAACAAATTGAACACTAAATTAAACAAAAAAATAAATAATTTGAAAATGAAGTCAAATAATAAGAAAATAAATAACAGTTAAACATTTTAAATTATTTTCTGGATTTTGACTGACTAATTTTTGTTGATCGCTGTCGCCCCCCACATTCGGGCCATTCGGCCGCATTTCTGCTTGAAATTAAAATTAATCTAAATATTTTGAAAATTTCACTGTGTATATTGTAATTTATAAACAATAATATACGCGTAGTGACCACGCAAGTTTCAATGAATAATCTTTTTTGGTTTACAAAAAAAGTAACTAAAATCGTTATTTTTCATTCGAATAGGAAAGTATCCAATACTTCGCGGACATTTGAACTTGAAATGTCTAGATGGTGACGGACATAAAAAAAAAACCAATACATACCAATATATCATTGTAAAACCAATAGAGGGTCATTTATCACTCGGCTCAAAATCTAATATATTATGTTTATGTATATACCTATATCGCATCTTATATTATATATAAACTTTGTTCACGCTCGCATAACTCTGATTATGCGATGTCAATGACGATCATATCTCCACATAATGTACCTACAACGTCCATAAATATAATATTATTTATTTCCTGTAAAATAAATACTAAACCGTAACTAAAAAAAAAAAAAAAAATCCAACAAAAATACTTACAATGGCAAGGTAATAACTAATATAGGTATTACGTGTGAGTCACGACTCGTGGTTAAGGTCCGGATTTCAATGCAAAGTTCATTATATTTTGGGTGCTCTAGGACAAGTGGGTGCATATAATATTCGTCTCTTCGTGCAATAGCTGATACTTCAAAATATATAAGGTGAAACTTTTACTCTACATTTTTCGAGTATTTTTTTTAGTATTTTTAGGTAATTTTATTAATATTTCTAGTGCATGTACAATCATACATTATACGAGGTATTATAGTGTAAATTGGGAAATTCAAAATTTTTTATCGAGAAATATTGTTATCATAATATTTGCTTTATGAAAGTTTTAAAAAAGTATTTGTCGTAAAATATGCCAATCGTTCTGTACATAGTATATGAATGCGATATCGTTATTTCCATCGATTGTTGGATGTGGTTTCTTACTCAAACAAATAACAACTAGGTAATTTATCAGTTGGAGACACATCGCGATCGAATTTTTTTCCGGTACACCGGTTATTTATATGTTAATAATTGTTAGTTTAGTTATATGAGATAAAGAAAAGTGTTAAAAATGCTGAGAGTTAATCCGTCGTTTTCCTGCTATCGCTTGCATAGTCGCGAGACTATAAAATAAATGTTGATCATTTTTTCGATGGCATTATTGCGTTGTTTGTAGATCATTTTTTTTATTGTCTTTAGGGCGTTTAAATATTCAGGTCTTAAACATAAGTTTATTTAAAAAAAAATCAAAAACTTAATTGACCGGTACCTTTAAAGGCTATATCTATACATCATTAAATAACATCAACTCTTTGTCCTAAATAAAAAAAATGTAAAATTTTAATATCAACAGTGGACAATAAATATGTAGGTACCTACCTGTATGGCTGTATTAATTATTTTTAAACGACAATTAGATATAGATACTATTGTCCTTTATTTTATTTAGTCGTAAGCATTTAATGACAATTAATGTAATCAAATAATATTATGATAAGCATTTTAAATGTGTCATAGAAAGTGCGATGTAACTATTATACCAATCAAATAATTATGTGTATAATGTACCTAAACAGACATTAACCTATTATATATATATATAAATTCATATGTATAATGTTAAACCTTAATAATACTTAAAATGTAGTTGTACGTAGTATGTTGTATATCTAATTTAGAAAATATGAGTATACTTAGAGTATACTATATTATACATAGACATATATAAGTAGTATAAAAAATATAAAAAAAAATTTCTAGTCATTAAATTAGAAGTATTTTAATTATTAAAAACAAACACTCTCGTAGTCTCATCATTATAATATTTATGTTTGATTTTAATAACACGTTTAATAAGTCTTACACTGTTTTTCGTATGTGCGCATCGCGCACTATCTCAATATATCTATGCCTTAAAATATTGTGTGTAGGTATAAACGTTATTAAAAGTGAAGCGGCGTGTAGTATAAAATTGGCAAGTGTGAATTGTGGGTATACCCATGGGTAAATTGTATTCATTTATTATTTTCTACAAAAATTAATCAGTAAAAAATATGTTTCTATATCGATGACTGCCGTTAATTAAATTGTTAATAAAAACTGTGTACTTACATACCTATACCTTGAAACACCGCGGAAAAATATATTTAATCATTATTTATCGTGCGGGGCGTACTCACCTCGTTCGCCAAGGCGGTGATGGTCGGGCGGAAGGCAAATAGATTTTACGACATGTAACTAGGTACAAAAAAAAAATTCACGACTATACGTTGTATAATTTTGACGTCATAAAAAGTTAGCGTTTCCGATGGCATTATTGGGATGACACACGCGGCAAAATTTTGGACCATATCAAAATATCAGGTCTATCTAATATATCGGTCAACATCAATATATATATATGCAGTTGGGACTTTGCCACGAATTGTGTAGACCAGCGGTTCTCAACCTATGGTACGCGTACCACTAGTAGTACGCGGAAACCTCATAGGTGGTACGCGAAGAAAATCTCCCTTTATAAAAAAAAATTGGAATAAATCATTATTAACATTAAATATTATTTGGTTTATTTGGTGGTGTGGAGCCGTGGAGGTCGTTCGTAATCGTAGCAATTAATATAACGATAATCTATTTAATATAATATAAATCGATAAACTTTATCGGATAAAGCGTACATTTTCTCACTTATTGTACACAAAAAATAAATATAGAAATAGATTAAACGTAAAAAGTGTTTTAAGACTTAAAGTTACTAATATGGAAACCTACATTGACGTCATCGTCCGTTCGAAACAACACCAACCGTCTCATTGAAGACAAATGTAAGCCACAATAATTATAATAATAATTGTACATATTTAATTTCTTTTTGTGTATTAAATACTTGTACTGTCATCATTTTGTATTTTGTCATTCCTAATCAAATAAAATTCTATACAATATATAAAATAGAAGTAAACATTATTAAGAACTAAGAAGCAAAAAAAGGTCAGGTGGTACGTAAACATTTCTAAACTGTATAGGTGTTACGCGAATATAAAAAGGTTGAGAATTGCTGGTGTAGACTATATACTGGACTATGGACACGTATTATAAATGACGCGTGGTAAATGTTGCCTCCGTCAGGATCGGGTTAGATTTATTAATATAAATCATTTAATATCACATAAACGTAGAAGTCACAGACCGCATAATCACTTTACATTTCCACTTGATATAAACATAGACTTGTCGACTTATGAAACCCCGCAGTAGTGAGCGCGTTGATATTTTTTGATTTTAGGTGGTAGGTACCTATTTATGAAATAATAACAGACAAAAAACATTTAAGAGGACGCCACACCCGCATGTGTTGTCTCCGTCTTACAAACATGTAACACACAAAATTTACGCTCAGCAGTTCACGTTTTATGCCGTTAGCTTAAAAATTAGAGTGAATCGACCTATAATAAAAGTTGATGGTAAAAACTTTATCTGTGTTTTGTTGGAAATCTTTTTACTATAATTCAGTTTTTAAGTGAGTTATGAGCATTTTTAATTTACATTTATTATACACGCATAACTCACTTAAAAACTGAATTATAGTAAAAAGATTTCCAACAAAACACAGATAAAGTTCTTACCATCAAATTTTATAATAGGTCGATTCACTCTAATTTTTAAGCTAACGGCATAAAACGTGAACTGCTGAGCGTAAATTTTGTATGTTACATGTTTGTAAGACGGAGACAACACATGCGGGTGTGGCGTCCTCTTAAGCCTTGCCGTTGAAATGTTAATACTATCAAGTGGTACATTTTTATACTAAGCGATTAAACAAACTTATTTTATTTTGATCAATATTTATATCGTCGCGTTTCTGAAGATTTATAAGTACGCGCTCCTGATTAAACTTCACAGCCCAAAATACAGTAATATTATGATACTACCTATATGATATTATTTTATTTTATTTAAACGATGTTATATTATCAAATAAGAACAGCTGATAATATATTTTCGAGTAATAAATGAAGAATAAATATTAAAAAAGCTCGGCAAGTGGGTATCGCTCTGCTGTACAGTATAGGTGTCGAGTGGGTCACTTTTTGGATGTATCGTGTATGTATTACATTTGAATTCAATGATACAAATCAAAGTAATTAATTTTACTAAAACAGTAGGTTAAATTAATTTTTCTGAATTCATTGCATTTGAAAATGTCAATGAGTGTATAAAATATAATAATATAATTTAAAAGTTTCAAGGACCAATAAAAAATATTTTTAAAGTACAATGAAATAATAAACATTGTTACCCTATTCGTTTAAAATATAATTTTGTCCAAATTTAAACATAAAATGTCTATACAAAATGAAAAATTTAAATATATTTTATTAGATTTGTTGGTTACAATATAAACTATATATGAGAAACCTTGTTTTAAATTTTCAATCCTGAGCTATAAAAATTGAACATTTTATAAATTTTTAAGTACGAAATAATTTTCAAATACTCAAAATGCTGATGAAATGATGCATTTTGGTCAAAATTTGAACTTTAAATTCTTATATAAAAAAAGTGTGCATATTAATATGTATTTTTAATATTTTTGAATTGCTATTATAACAACTTATGAGAAACCTTGTTAAAAGGTTGTTAAAAAAACTAGTGTGAATTTACGCTCGATTTTTTTTTAATTTTCACTTACAAGTAATGAAAAATCTTGTGTTCAATATTCAAGTATTTTAACCGAGCAAAAATTTTTCTGTCAACATTTTCAACGTTCCAATGATCTATTCCAACCCCTTTTGTAGTTTCGATATCAATAACAAAAAAGAAACATACCTACTATTATGCATAAGTTTTTATTAGATTAAAATTATCAGTATTCTTTCTTCTAAAATGTAAACTAACTTAATTAGTTAAAAATTTTTTTTTTTGCTATACAAACTGACAACTTACTATGTGTGTGTACATAATTTTTGAGTAATGAGTATTGACATATAATATTATATAGAAATGTAACATATTTCACATATAAATTAAACATGTTTTCCAATGAAAATTAAATGTAAAGTAATTTAATAAAAATATAGTAAAATACTGTTTTAAAACTTGAAATATAAATCGTTAGCTTGATACATTTAGTTAATTTAATATAACAAATCAAAAATATAAGAGATTTAGTCACTTTCGCTTTTAATAGTTTCGTCAGAAATTTGGTACTGCATGTATTTTATATACAATGCTTAAAAACGTAATATTAATCAATTTATAGACTAAATATTTTTTGAATTTTCGACGAGTTAAGTAATATTTTGAACATTATAATTTTTTACTCGGTATTCGATAATGTAGTATATGAACGTATTATGAACGCACGAAATATAGGTAACCGTTTTATTGATTTAATTCGTTCTTTTTTTACAACTACCTGCAGGACCAATTTATGAAATGTTCCACATTTAAATTAAATTCCCAACCGCCAGAGCTTGTAATTAACTTAACCATTTTCCAATATTATAAGATACATTCGTATACACTACCACATAATAAATAATAATATATAAATACAACTGTTTAACATAAAACTTTTAAATATTAATATTGATATTTTTAAGTATAAAATACATGTGTAGGTATCGTACAAAAATAACATACATTACAGACAACAACCTATGTGAAATACTTGCTTCAAACACGGAGAGAACATCGTCTCTCCTCGAAATTCTCAAAGAAACGAACCTGCTGAAAAAATTATAACACTACCGCTAAATATATCACAAACATTGTATATTTTCAGAAAACTTATTGTACCTATCATATTATTTGTTTTATATACATTTTGTTTTTTTTTCTTTTTACATACTCTATTATTCTTATGCAAAATTTTAACTAATCTGTAATTTGTATTTTGAAACGCCAATAACCCCAGTAGTTGAGGCGTATTTATAAATAAAAAAAAAAAAAGAAAAAAACATATATTACAACTATCATTATACAGGTACATTTAAAAATCATTACCATTGGTCGCTTCATTTTGCAATACATCTAAAATATATAGTATTAGTATACTACTACCGTATAATAATAAATCGGATTCCTATATTTAAATTAAATATAATATATTATTATTGTGTTACTGTAAGAGTACCGCGTACGCACCGGGGAAACCTAAGATTTACCGGTAAATTATATAGGTTTTACCGACAACAGTCGGCGAAACCTAGGATACACCAAACCACGAATGATTATTGTATGGTTCGGACTTTTGCTAACGAGATTTGGTCAATTTTAGGATAAACAATCTGTGTCAGTGAAAGTCCGAAATTTTTTACCAATTTGTGTGATATTTGTTCCCTCGCGCATTATACTCGTACATAATTACAATATATTATACACGAACTTAAAAACAATAATAATTGTTATTTAAGTACATTATATACGCGTAGGTACTAATACATTATAGCTACTTACTACTAGTATATTAGGTACACTTATTGATACTTTTATTATATATTATACTGCGAAAATTGATTGTTTATCATAAGATTTACCAAATCTCGTTTCTAAAAGTCCAAGCTATCCAAAAATCGGTAGGTTTTACCGAAATCTGCAATCCATAAATCAATAATTTTCGGTACCTATTCACATTTTTCCCCTAACGTATATATATTTATTTATTTCAGCCACGACCAATCACATTTACTTAATTACAATAATAGCTTATACGTATCTGTAGGTAAATTGTAGGTAGTAAAACAGATGTAACCAAGCAATAAGTTCCGAATGCATGGAATGTAGGATTATACTTTTTAAGTTTTCTTGTAAACTGTATTGTGCCAAATCGCGTTAACGAAAAGTGAAAACCTGCAAAATACGTGATGCTGAACTGAACAACCGTGTGACGTTTTCACTAAATCAGTGGCGTCCGTTAATTTACACGTCGACACTTTTTTCAAGGGTATAACATTAAGACATAAATGTACCACTCACCCTTAAAATCTAGGTTTAATTATATTTTTTTCTTTTTTTAGTTAATTTTGTTACGTCGATTTTTAAATTTTATAATAATTATATGTAGGTATGCGTATAAAATAAATTCAAAAGTATAGGTAAAAATAATCAATTCTGCTTTAGCTGATCATATATATATATAAACTATAATCAAACGAATTAGTTTCACTTCATACCTATGGCTACCAGGCTATACATCACCAATAAATTACTATTATCTAATAAAATATTCATAATAATTATTTATTATAAAAAAATAAAAAAACCGTTTTAATCAACGTAGATGATTATTATACTAAATGTATTGATTACCTAAATATATTTATGAACTATGGATCGAATTATGATCGATATCGGCATCATGTCCACGTGCTCATCAGGGATTATAATCAGCCATTAGAACCGTGTCTATTATTTAATAATTTTTAGTCATTACTGTCGAGCTATTATAATATATTACTGCGGTGATGTGTTATTTCAAAGAAGACGTTGCGGCCGCTATGCCTATACCTAATAATAAGCTGCAGTAATAGTGTTGGGCGCCACTTTGGCTACACGATAGTAGCATAATATATAGGCAAACGAAAGTTTCCGACTGATGTGACGCGACTATAAGCTTAATCGATTTGAATCGCTTTTAATAACTGCAATTTCGTATAGTATTGTTACGTCGTGTGGCTTAACCTGTCGAAACGTTGCCTATCACTCTATCTCTGCAGCAGGTGTTACGGTGTATCGGCAACCGACCAATCGGGTGGAAGATAATAATATTATATTGATGTTAATAATATTATAGACGACTGTAGCCGAGGCACTTATAGTATTATACCGAGTATACGCAGTTATCAGACGAAAATTGAAATAAAATATCAATATAATATTCTACTTTACAGCGATTACCTGTGGTAGATTGCTACGCGGAGCAAGCGATGAAACGAGACTATAATATAGAGTTCGGCTTTCGTACACGAAGTATACCTATATACGCGGAAGAATATTATTATTGTACATTTTTTAAATTATTATTTTTTTTATTATCTGTCAGTACTCTTTCTGGAATCACTATTTAATAATTTGATTTCTGTGTTTGAGGGGGCCACTGCAGCTTCTTATAGACCCTAGGACCACAAAATTTCACGCTACGCCACTGTAGGTTTCACACCATTACAGTATCGATATATTTCCATTTTTAAACAACAAAATATAGAATTCAGCCATAATAAGGATGTTGTTTATATTATAATAACTGCAGTAAGAATTACGTTCATTTAACACTATATTATAAGCCCTACAGCAAGCATGTAAAACGCGTGGCCCTAGATTACTTTTTTTTCCGGCCCACGGCTGCACTGCCACCAGGAAAAAATCGAGTTTTTATTTTTATAAATACAAATTTCATTTTTTTGTTACAACCATGTATACGTATTAATAATTATGTCAAACTTGTTGAAGAGAGATTTATTTGGTATACATATTATAATAATATATATTACGTACTTTCCCATCAAAATTTGTATAAAATGTTTTTTTTGTGCGCCCCACTGCCTATTATAGTATTTTATTTGATATTTTTGGCACGTTTACGTTTGACACGCCTACTATACGAGAGCTATAGGCACTAGACCTAGAGTGCGTTACATTAAATAATTTTAAATGGGAGTGCAAAAAAAAACATTTTCTTAAAACGATCACGAAAGTGTTTCAATTAAGCAAAACTACACGGTAAATGTTCAACAGTAATCTTTAACAAAAAAAAAAAATTACATGAAAGTATTTGTAGACACTGCAATATTCTTGGACCAGTTGTAGACGCTGCAGTAGAGGGATGACATTATATTATTATATATTATGCTATTATGTCACAGACATTTTTCCATAAAACATTCATGCCAACATTAAAAACAACTTATATATACGCGTACAAGGAATGACGATTTTACTTCTTAACATTCGTTAACCCATATCTCGCTCGCTAATGTACAGTTACATTCGTAACGTAACTTATTTGTGATGAGATCGTGTAGGAGTAGAAATTGAACATAAACATAATATAAATGTTGCGCAATAAAAACTAACTGCCACAGAACAGTCGTTGATCGATTGCCTTTGCTTTTAAACCTGGCAACAAATATCATATTTAAATCAAAACAAAAGTAAACATGTGCATAATTATTTGATCTGCCGCGGTCCGCCGCGTGCGTAATGTAAAAATTAGGAACATACTTTTTCTTTTTATGCAATTAATAAATGATTGCTCGCCCACATGCATGTTAATTTCCTAATAGCAATTTGTTATTTTCTCGAATAATGTTTTATTTGACATACAAATAGTCTGCGTAATAATGTTTGAGAATTAAAATAATTTGCCTGTATATATATATAGTGGTGAGCAGTAATAAATACTAATGCATACATATTATCATACTAAAACTGTCACATAATATTATAGGATAGGTACCTATTTTACGACGAAACTGGAAAAAACTTCAAGCTGGGGTGATTCAAATAGTTGTAAATTATTAAAACGATTGAATATAAAAGAAATAAAACTTAGGTATGTGAATAACAATAAACCATTATAGGTACAAGTAGAAATTAAAAGTTATCTGCCCATAACTTTTAAGTTGACAGATTCTGCCTATATCTATGAATATCATACTGCGATTTATAATATAACGTTGGGTAACTTATTATTTTTAAATTTTAGTAGGTATGAATATTTTATCAGCCACTAGAACTAAAACTATATAGGTAGGTAGTCTATTTCTATAATATTTACATACATTATATAAATTGGATGTTATATCCAAAAAAAAAAAAAATGGTAAGGTTAAAAGTAAGACATATCGAGCATATAGATTCAATCGGGTGTTTTAGTTTTCACAGATGGGCTCAACAAATCATCACACTTTGAAATAATATTAGGAAAAGTGACAATCGTCATTATTGGTTATAGTACCTATATAATGATGGGTAATAATAATAACTCAAATACTATTTGCTTCGTTATGCGCGGACTTACGAATATTCGTTATTCGTTGTACCTTAACCTATATATTTTAAACATACTATAACAAATAATAATCTAAAAATATACGATATTTTTTCAAATAAACCTTAATTATTTCAAAAAATTAACATTTTTCATCCTTGAACTATAACAGGAGCCCGCGATGTATTTATAGGAATAACATTTATTTGAACACCGATCGTTTTTGTCTAATTTGTTATTATGACGTGTGGATAGCCCCCAAACAAAAGTTTAAATCCCACTGACTGCAGAGTGATGGCTGCTAATAGGTATTAATTTAAAAATCGTCTTCAAAATGTATGTACAGTAAAAATGGTTTTAAACGTCGCTGTCCCCAAGCAGTGTATCGAACTTACCTTGAAAACATAATATTATATTTAATAATATTTCAATTGAAGAACGAAACAAAATAATATGTGCGCACCGCCTCCGTAGTTTTATGGTCATGAGTGAGGTACCTAACCTACCTGTACCGACTACCAACTATAGTAATTTGTCTAGACATCACATCTCCGCGGATTCATCGTCGAACTGCAGAAATGTCTTAATATCGCGTATTACGAATAATAAATTAAAAACGAAATAAAAAAAAATATGTCGTTATTGACATACATATAAATAAAAATGATATTCAATTAAAGACGAGCCGGGCTCGTACTACACCTGCTGATGATAATTTAGCGTACGCGCGTTGTGCCTATTATATATTATAATATATTATTGTAGGTAATAAGTTAATTACGAATAATAAATAAAGTTTGGCAATAATTGAGGTCCCGGATTTTCAGGTCACATCCAATGTCGGCTATCAGCGGTCACGAATCGCACGAAAAACTATTAATTTTTAATACCGAACGAACCGTCCGCGTGTTATTCCGCCGAAATTCAGTCAGACAAGGTTTTATCGTGCCATAATGTTATTATTAGGTAAATTCGAACGAAAATCTCGTATCGTCGCGGCCGAATAATAATAATAATAATGTTATCACGATGACGTTCGGTTTGCGTCATCGCTGTGTGTTTATCGAGTCGAAATATTCGAAATTATAATGTATAATTATTATCGTTATCGATGTTCACGTTCATCGACAGCAGCCTCAAGGGTTAACGACGACGACGACGACGACGACGACGAAGACGAGATTTACCGCGAAAACGATGTACAAACAATGGACTCGCGAATGGACTCGCGAATGGTTCGCGCTCCGTGTCGGCTGCAGGAGATTTTGCCGCGTTCGCCCCGTGTAAACCGCGATACAATACCTATACCTAGGTATCTGACCTAGGTATCTGGTATACCTCTGGCGTACGTCCTGTTGCGGAGCAGCGGCGGCGAGATAATAACGTACGCTGGAGCAGCAGCTGCGTAACACTCGTCCTGTCATCGACACGATAATCTCGATTAAAATAATATTTCATGTGTATAAATATATTATATAGATTATAGACGAAGCGCACTGGTGGCGTGCTGAAATAATAATATAATTTCGTTTGCAGGTTCGCCGATTCAATACAGTACTTAAAACACGATAATATATAGTAATATGGACGTAGGTATAATATATATAATAATAAGCTGCACGCGCATTTAATCGCAATATTTTCACCTACGGCGGCGGCTTGGCGTTTGCCCATATTTATTTTCTGGAGTATTTATTATTATTATTATGTGAATCATGCTCCACGAAGTGTACACATGTAATTTTGCTCCGCGTACGTAACATCGCGCGCGGCGTGTTTCCGTTGCGATAAATAACCGATCGTTACTAGGAAGATCACGACGCTGCCTCCGGTAATGACACTTGACCTCAGTTTAGTATCGTATATAGTTATACGGCGTCCGTGGAGCAATATTACATCATTGGAATCAGACGATGAACGGGGCTGATTATATAGATGAACTAACCCAGTGCCATCTCGGTCGTTTTTTTTCTTCTTCTTCTTCTTCTTCGTCGTCTTCGTCTTCTTCTTCTCCTTTTTTTTTTTTTTTTTTGTTGTTCGTACAACCTAGATCTCGCATAGTCGCATGGAGGTAGAGGAGGTATAATATGCTAATTTCAGTTGCACTCCGTCGCCGGAGCGACTATATAAGACGTCCCCGCCGCAATCAAAGTAAATCATTTGTGATAGTGCCGTCGAACGGGAAAACAAAATACTACCGCAACTCATCCGTTGCTGTTTATAACTATTCCAGTGTGCGCACAGCTGTCGTCTACCTCGTGTAAAATATATTTTATACCCGAGTTTCGCACTTAAATCCTATCGTCATGAGCCAGCAAAAGGTAAGCGAAAAACATAATAATATAATATATAGCTGGTAGGTACGTCGTGCACACGATAGCAGGCGCACTGCACTGCACTGCACAATATATTGCAGATATGCACCTGGCTACTGCAGATTGTATTATTATTATTATTGTTATTTTTTTTTTTTTGTACAAGCGTTTTATACCATCGTAATGTAATGTAATATCGTGTACATTTTTCCTATTGCAAAATATAATAGGTAGTGACATTTGAAATAATCATCTAAAAATGTTTCATAGAGCCACGCGCTTTACATATTATTATTATCACCGAATACAATATTATATTATAATTTAATAATTATATTAATAAATGTATCGTTAATCATACTGTATTCTCGGAATTTCTTGTTAAATATTCAAAATAATATAGTTTCAATTGTTGCAACTTGCAAGTGACCACACGTGCACCTATACAATTAAATGCAATCATAAAATTCATTCGTGGTTCTATTGTATTTTTCACATTAAATTAATTAAAAAGATAATATAAATTGAAAACAAAATAGTATACATTAGTACAATATTATTATAATAATAGATCTAAAGCGAGATCTAGAATGTCTCCAAATTCATAATTTCAGAATTTTCGATTAAGTATCAATATTATTTTTATTTTGAAATGCTTTTTAAATCATAATAAATCCAAATGTTCTTAAATACAGGCACTTTAACTTAAAGTTAAAGTACTTATATTTAAATTTTTACCTAGATACCTATATAGCTTTACTATTAAAATATTTACGAACAAATTTATCTAAATCCGTAGGTAGCCTATCGGTCTCCCAATCATAATAATATTATTAAATAATAACTTGTAATATAATATAAATTGTTTGATGTAAGACTATATTTTATTAATTGAATCCAAAAAATATCGTTAACAGTGTACATTTTCCACAGAATGCATACAAATATCTCCTAAATAGATTTGTATAGAAACTATTATACGATTAAATTTGTCCATAATAGTAACGTATAATAATTTTTATAACGACAATTGATTATGAAAACTTTAAAATTGCATTTCACAAGTATCTGTCTAATCTAATAGACGCTTAACAGTATTACTGCAACGATATACTTTATACAAATCTCGAATACAGTGTTGGTATAACTTAACACGATAAACTATAACAATAAGAATTCGATAATTTTAATCCAATATTTTTCCAATTATATTATGATGGATAATAACTTAAAAGATAATGAAATATTACACAAATATTTTTTCTGTCGAACAAATAATTCATCGCCAGTGCATACCGCGTATTTGTTTTATATATTTTGTATGTGTTTTGTGTACTTCGGTACTTGTGTGTACTCGTGTGTAATACATAGGTGCACATAGTTTTTAAATGTATCACTTTAATTTAAGTTTTTATTTATTTTACTCTATCATATTAGTAGTTATTAAAAATAAATATAAATAAGCAAAATATTACAATATTAATAATTAATAATAATGCATTCACAATCGTGGTGTATATTGTAACATCGGGTAGGCCGAAAAGTGTAAGTATTTTTATTTTGTCAACATTTCAAAATAAACAAACAAAATAACACTCAATATTCAAAACAAATATTTTCATACGTATAAAATATTAAAATGCACACAATTAATATTCTACAATACCATATTATAATACATTACTATAGGTAATATAAGTAGTTGATAACTTAAATAAACTTGGATAAACTTATCTTATAAACTATATATATCTTTATTATATTTTAAATGTTGATCTTATTTTATTTGTTCAATTATTATCGATTGCAATTGGAGTGTTTAAATCATAATTTTATTAAAAACAACAGTTATATTTTCCTAATCCCGTGAAAAAGTATACAATTTTTGTAATACAAAAACCATTTTAGTTTTATATACAATGAACAATATCCAGTATACGCCTACACATTGTAACTGAAGTCTCTAATAAGTCCAAAACTTATCTAAAACGACAATGTAAAATTAAACCTTGTAAAGTTGTAACTTTAAGAAAATGGTATAGGTATCATTCAATATTGTTTCACAGATAAATAAAATAACTTTTTAATTTATTTATAAAAATATATTGTAATTTGTAGCAGGTACTAATGGTACATTGGTACTAATTGGTACAATATAAACAACAATTATTGTACATTTAATTGGTACTTTTTATGTAAAGTGAGACAGCCTGTTGAACATTATTCAACGGTTTTTCGGAAATTTTCGTTTATTTGGTACCTACCTACATTACACATGCCCATAGTTGTTCATGATGTATAAAATAATGATCTTATAATGATATAAAATAAAGTTTGCTTGTCTTATTTTTCGTTACCATATATGAGTCAGTGCATCTTCACTATTTTATGAAAACAAATTGTGACCTCTGATTCGTCATTCATTTGTCCTTATTATACAACGCTATAATTTTTCTATAATTCACATACCTACAATAAAACATCATAAACACATAATAGGTACCCACACACACACAGATGATTTCATTTTTACAATTCATTCTTTATAGGTACATATTTAGTTTTTTTCCCAATATTTCATACTTCCTGAATAATATTGTAAAAAAAAAACAAAAACGTAGTAAGTTAAACAAGTACCTACTCTTCGTTGATGTATATTAAAAATGCATATAATTATGAATTAATATTCTTATTATAATTATTATTTAGTGTCTGCACGGATACATAATTCAATCAAATTTTTTTTTTCGTTCAAAATGGTTATATTATTTTATACTGTATATATTAGTTATCGACCTAAAGAGATGTGAATAAAATGCCGATAAATATAATAAATAATAACATAATATTATAATACTATATAGGTACGATTTTAAGATTTGTTTATCCTTGCGTAGCTTGTTTGTACGTAATGTCTACCTAATTTTCATTATTACTCTTAAAATAAACTTAAATTTCACAAGATATCAATAAGACGGTGCACTATTATGATAGCGGTTTAACAGTCGCACGCTGTATGCCGCTACGAGCGTGATATGACATGTAGATAATATTATATTATGTATACATTTGTATAATATTACAAGACTGAATTCAGCGCTTTCATAACCCTGTTTCGTATTTTTAGGCCGTCGTCAGTCTATTCTTGAACGTATGTTTAATATCGTTCGTCTGCGCCCAATACGGTAGCCCCGTTGGCAACAGCAACCCTGGATACGGCGGCACGGGTACAAGTGTACCGTCGGGAGATTATGGACACAAAGGCCAAAATAATCCCGTCGGAGGACCTGCCGGATCGGATGGAAATTCAGAAGTAAGTATACTGTCTGTGTTTATGTGTCCATATTGTATTTTTTAATACAAACCATATTTTTTCACAATAAGTCGTTACTATAGTGGCATAACTAATCATCATTTTGCATAATGCAAATACATTTCATAGTAAAATATTAATAATATGTACCCACGTCGAGATTATAATATGGTAGTTAACTATAAACAATGGTGTCAGCCGTCGGGTGAGGTATGGGGGTACTCGGCTGTTTTCGTATTATATAGATTGGTAGGAATATTCTCAATCGAATTAATTACACCCGAGGTACCTATATTATAATTATATAGTTTTTAAATAGAATTTACTCGAATCCGTTGATTACCATAAGTCAGTGAACACGATAAGTGCCCACAATATAGAGATTCTGTTTTCTCCTTTTTTTTTTCTCTTTTTTTACAGGCATAATTAATTATCGAAATTATTTTCAAATGTTCAATATACTACGCAGTGATAAACTGTACACTGCTCGTACAACAAGTATTCATTACAAGTCCGTGATATAATATCACTATTACTTGTCAACTATTTCATAAAAGTATATATATTTTATTTATTTCTGTTGGTCACAATAACGTATTGTAATGCTGTACAGTGTAAACTATATATTATAATAATAGCTTCACAATACGACTATAAAGATAATAATATATTGTATTGATAGCAAAATATGACGTTATAAATTAGGATATTAAAACTATTATATTATTACTATACTTTAACAAAACTGCACAGTATATTAAAATCGATTTATTCAATCGTAAGAAAATTAGTGTTGATATTATAATAGGTTTATAATTACTATAAAGATACTCTACACAAATTATATTCGACTCGGAATGGAATGACAACAATAGAGGGTGTGATAACCACTGAATACCGCGATGTGTCACAGCCCACAAATTACCAAATCATTTTATATTTTTAAGTAGTTTTTTAACCTACCTATGGCCTGTGAAAATAATAGAAAACTATTAACGTAATAAACGTAATATGGGTTAACACCCATATTTTAAAACACACATTAACACAATAAACTATCGTGTCTAATGTGTATTTTTTTTCTTAGCTACTGTGTTGTAAAACTTGTCCTATAGCGTGTTATAACGTCGCTGAAGGTAGTATAGTAACCTGTATAAGTAATACCCGGTGCCTACGCCATGTTCGCCTAAACATTTTAATGGTTTTTTGTCCGTGCCTACCTATTAATAATAATCCATTGCATCTGTTATTATTTGTTAAACAATCGTCTATTAACTTCACAAATTACCCCATCATCATTTGCAGAAATTGGGCTAATGCGAGTTATACAAGATTTTAGTCGAATACACAGTAGTGTTATCATTCTATTTTCGTGTTACCCGATGGTAACAGTGACGAACGAATCGATTTAAAGTTAAAATTCCGAATTTAGACACAGCCATCATGCAGGTTTAACTTTAATACTATAAACCTAACTATAATACCTATACCTACGTGGTGATAGTTATATTAATTAGTTTATAATTTTATATCATTCCTGACAACAACTGAACAATGTTTTCGTGTGCGTTAATGTAGCCGGAGCCGTTCAACTTTGCTTACCAAGTGAAAGATGCACCCACCAACACAGACTTCAAGCACGAAGCCAACAGTGACGGCAAACGAGTGACCGGAGCGTACAGCGTACTTTTGCCGGACGGACGTAACCAAGTCGTGACTTACGTAGCCGACGAAAACGGTTACAACGCCAAGGTCAACTACGAAGGAGAAGCCAAACCACAACCGTCTCAACCCGGCAACCCAGGAGGTTATCCGTCCGCACCGGGTTTCCCGTCTGCTGCTCCTAGTTATCCTTCCGCCGCCCCCGGTTATCCTTCTGCCGCCCCCGGCTATCCTTCTGCTGCCCCTGGTTATCCTTCTGCTGCGGCACCGGGTTATCCTTCTTCGGCACCAGGTGGTTATCCTTCTTCGGCGCCAGGCGGTTACCCATCGTCTGCCCCGAGTTATCCTTCATCGGCGCCGGGTTTCCCCTCGTCTGCCCCGAGTTACCCGTCCGGTGTTAAGGGATCTTACGCCGCACCTCAGCCCAAGAACGGAGGATATTAATAAACAATATACAATACCTCTGTAACGTTTGTTTAAACGCCTAACTTTAAATATTTTAAGCGATTTTTTCGCCCTTGTACTTAATTATGTATTTTATTTTTTTATTTTTCAAAAACAGTCTAAATAAGTTATTAAGTGGTCGTCGACCCAATTACAACGAACAAATATTACGTGCAACAAACTATTCATAAATGTATACAGTATTTTGACTAAAAATAGTTACTTAATTTAAATTATTTTATTATTTTATAACTAATAAAAATATTGTTTTTTTATAAAATGCGTGTTGTACTGTTCTCATCATAATTATTATTTATAAATTGAAATTTATCAGATTAGTCCTCAATAGTTTATACTGCCATATTTTATCAAGCTCGAGGTCATAACAGAGTTTTACGACTATTTTGGGTTCTCTAAACTATAAAATAGTAATACAATACCAGACTTGCAACAAGTTAAAAAAAAAATGTAAATCCTCCCTCCTCCCAAAATTGTTTTTCAGTTACGGCCTTGCACACGCACATAATACAGACAATATAATTATAAACTTTATTTTAGTATGATCCGATTGTGAATACTGTGAATGCAATTTTTATTATAATATGTTCTTCCTCTCCGTTGAATCGCCTATTGTAATATTGTTCACTGGTAATAGCGGCGATTGGTATAAATGTATAATACTATAATAAGATTATAAATTAAAATTAATTCAGACTTTTCCAACATAATATCAAGTTCCTTACTTAACCCGATAAAATGATGTATACACTCAATAATAACTGTTAACTGCAACTCAGCGGCTGCTTAACAAATTATTATATTGTAACATTATATTATTTTGAAATTGTATTTTATAAAAAATAAAACAAAACAATAATGTGTTGTCTATTATGAAAAATTATTTATTATTTATTATATAACAGATACCTTAAGAGGACGCCACACCCGCATGTGTTGTCTCCGTCTTACAAACGTGTAACATACCAAATTTACGCTCAGCAGTTCACGTTTTATGCCGTTAGCTTAAAAATTAGAGTGAATCGACCTATAATAAAAGTTGACGGTAAGAACTTTATCTGTGTTTTGTTGGAAATCTTTTTACTATAATTCAGTTTTTAAGTGAGTTATGAGCATTTTTAATTTATATTTATTATACACACATAACTCACTTAAAAACTGAATTATAGAAAAAAGATTTCCAACAAAACACAGATAAAGTTTTTACCATCAACTTTTATAATAGGTCGATTCACTCTAATTTTTAAGCTAACGGCATAAAACGAGAACTGCTGAGCGTAAATTTGGTATGATACACGTTTGTAAGACGGAGACAACATATGCGGGTGTGGTTGAGTCCTCTTAATACTTACAAGTAGGTAATAACTAAATAAGTAATAACAGTGTGGAAAAAAATAAAAACACTATCGGAATCAAGTCACATAAAAAGTAGGAACCTAACTAATTGATTAATATTAATTATAAAGGTACAACAGCTTTAATAAATAAAAATAGAAATCGGACTGTTCGCCGTGTGAGTTACCAATATTAGGCACACTCACTGGACACAATTTACTACTCTGTGAATTGCAATATATATAGTTATATACTTATAAATGGATTGGGACAGGGGTTGTCACTCCACATACCCATGATATACGTCAAAATAAATCACTAAACCAAATAGAAATGATAACTACATAATATAGTGCTGGCTTAAATCAAAAATGAATTAACCACTATTAGTTGATGATAGTATCACAAATTAGGACGCAACACACCCTCGCGCTATTTAAGGGTTTAATATAGGCAGTTCTAATGACATTTTGAGAAGAATTAATATGTTTAATCATAAATATGTTTAAAAATAAAATACTAACTAACTCAAAGGATTTTAAAAGTGATCCCATACTCCCATATGTCAGTATCAACAACGGTTTCGCGCGGGACAAACTTACGAGTGGTACATGATTTATAGTAGATTTACCGAATTTTACCATAGAAGAGAACTTTATCTGTGTCGTAGAGTTTTTATTTTTTTGATGAAAAACTCAATAATCTGTACTATAAAAGCAAGTCCCGATTTTAGCCCATTTCCGTAGATTAAATTCATCTCGTCAGGGACTCGGGGTAGAGCTATCAACTTTTGTACTTTAGTTTTAACATCATTTTTATTGTTACATCCAGACATAACTTCATTGACATAGAAATCATTCTGAAGTACTGTGGATCCTTCTGGAAACATTGTTTGTTCATCAACAGCGAGTTGGGCCAGTGTACGTAAAGCATGAAATGGTGATGTTATTAAATCATAAGTGACTGTGTTCAGTTTGTACTGTTTTATTGGTTCTGATGGATGATTTCGCAACACAAAATTCGTAGCGGCGATCATCGGAATGTACATCAACCTGCCAAAACATTTGGAGTATGACGGAAGTGTATACATTTATCTATGCATTCGGAATCTAACGATCACTCTTATTATGTCGCTTATGATCTCGACGTAGCTTGTCGTTTGGCGATTTCCCATCGCAAACAATAGCAGACCTGAAGAAGACAACCCTAAGCTTAGTGCCTAGTGGTAACGCTAGACGAACGCGATACATGATGATGCGGTAGAAAGACGGCTGGACTCTTTTCGGTGGACAGTAAAAGTTCCATATGACTCTGTTGAAGATAGTCAGATATAAATTCAGGTTATACACTGACGGACTTTGAAGAAGAGAAATCTCCACCTGAGCTTAGTCTACGTACAGAAATATCCTATGAATTGTTCACTAACGGTGGAGTCTCCTTGAATGGCGATCGTACAATATAGCGTCCACTTTCATTTCGTTTAAATGTTTTGAAAAAGTGCTCTTCACAAAGACGATCTTCTTTTAACATAATTGTTACTCTAGGCACTTCTTCAATTTTCCAGAATTTTTCAATTTGATTCTCAAGTCGCTGATAAGTGGTACAAAAGGTACCTCACACGTGTAATGTTTTGTGTTGGCTCAGTTTTTGTGATTTTAATGTAACAATTCAGCCAAACTTTTAATTTTGAAATACGGAGGTACGCTGTGGTCTATATACTGTGTATACCATCTTGAAAAATATCAAAAAAGAGTTCAGCGCCTATTAGTGTATCGACTTTTCCGGGTAGATGGAATGTAGGGTCAGCCAATTGTATGCCTTGTAAATTATGCAAATTTCATGTATTAATTTTATTAACAAACATGTAAAAAGATAATACGGGGTATTTGGTATTGATTATTGTTTAAGCGTGATTTCCCATTGAAATCAGGCTTCTCATTGATAGTAGTCTCTGATGTTGAGATGCCGTTGATAGTTACTTTAGCATTTATCCTGTATTAATATCTAGTCCTGTCGTCAAAGATGATGTGACAAAACGTAATTGTGATCCAGAACCTAAGAGGGCTTGGTATAACACTGTCTGTCCATTTTTACCTCTCACGCGTACTAGTGCTGTTGACAGTAAGACGTTCTGTGCTGTATTTGGATTTACGCTACCAGATGAGACATTGCATTTTGAGAATCACACTCCTTTACCCGGTCAATTAAAGTATCTTCACCCTCTGCAACAGTGACCTTTTTTATGTCCAGATGTAAAAGTGCAGCATGGGGTTTTAATCCACAATTCTTTCGAGTCTTTTAGTTGGTTCATTGATTCGCATTGTGTGTTGTGCGCAAAACAGTTAAGACATAATTTAGCCCTTTTGGCTTAATTGAATCGTTCACTTGGTTTTGCTGTTATTAAAGTATTTCACTTGTAAATAATGTGTTCCTGCGGGCACACTGAGCACTGGGTTGATGAATTGGTTTGACCATCAGCCACCACATGTGCTGTAGTTCTAACAAACTGTTTTGTCTTACTATCATTATTTATAGTACTATAGTACTTATAGAACTTTTGTATTGTAACATGTTTATGCTTGCACTCGATTTTCAATAAATTGCATAAGTTGTGTCCACGTAGGCATGTCTGAGTAAGAATCAGATTCAAAGTCCCACGATTTTCTGACTTCTATTGGCAAAGGTTGATCAACAATACCAAAGATAAGCATCCCACTTATCCACATGTTGATGCAATATACTGAAAGCGCACTTAAATGTTTGTTGGTGTCAACGAGTAATGACTTCAGGCCCATGGCAATTTCTTTTGAGTATATGTTTTGTGTCAACAGCTATTGAACATGGCTCTGGATAATAAGTGTTCATTGTCGTACCTATTTTGTAAAAGAACCCATGCCTCCAAATAGTGGTAGACAATTGACTCGATGATTTGAGACTCTGGCTCTTTCAAGCTTGACTTGAGGTAATGCATCTTGCGTGTATTGTCAATCAACATGTTTGAATGAAAAATTGAGATGCATTGGCATTTGAAAGAGTAGGTATAATTTCTTATCGAAATCCCCTTCAAAGGTTGGTATGTTAATCGGTGGTAATCTAATCGATTGATTCTTTTCGCGATCATCAGCTGCCTTTGTCACAGCTATTATAGTCTCTGTAACCGACGTCCGACTGACAAACACACTGACCAGTTCCAAATCTTCAATGAACTTTTCTATCTGATCGTCGTAGGTTTCTGTCAACTTATCATCATCAGTGTCGTTGTACTTACTAAAAGCGTCGTCCAATAAGTTCAATTGAATTTGAGCTCCCTCATCTGTCAAAAGGTTGACCACATCTTTGGTCAACTTTTCCCGTATTTTCAAGATGAGTTTGCTTTTGTTTTTGAGTACATTGGTATCCATTTTGAATGTGTGAGATCAACGAACAAACCGTTACTATTAGGTTAGGCCCTAGGAGCGGTGTTCTGTGCAATAATGTCAATATTTGTGAATGGCTTGTGATTGGTATGTGAAGCTGTAGGTTTAAGGCAGAATAAATAAGTTCAAACGGGATACTGGAGCAAAAGTCAACGTCATTCCATCCTCAGTGTTGAAAAAAGTGAGACTAATATCAATCACAGTGAAGAAGTGTAGAGAAACACTTATAAACTATTTGGGTATAGATATCTATTAATGCTTTAAAACCGTAAGTTCAATTAGTTTTTTTAAAAATTCAAACATTTTCAAAAATATTTTTTATACAGTTAAGTTTCTTAAATTTTCAAGATAACCATTTTTTTTATCATATTTATTAAAACCGTTCAAAAAAAAAAAATTATAATTGAGCAAAAATCTACCAAGTTAAAGCAAATTAAGTTTTTGGTTTTTTAAGAATAACAGTTATGTTAGCAAAACACAAATAGAATGATTTAATCAATCACGATTGGAAGAATGATTTTTTATGACAGTCTGTAAATATCTAATTATTATTAGAACTAATACTAGCTATTATTTTTTTAAGTTAACATCATTTTTACAATTTAAAATAATATTTTTAATCTTTATTGTTAGGTAATTAAAAAAAATATTGATTTAAATACACAAAAACGAAATTCATTTATTACATTTTTTTTTATAAATGTTCGAAGTGACCTCCATTATTATTTATTTGTATATTATTTGTTGTACTCCAGCCTCCATGCTCCGATGATGTACGGATAATATTTTGGAGCTATAACTACACTTCCGAGAACGTTATAATAGTTATTTACCTATTGTCCTCATTTCCTCATTGACATTACCTAAGAGTTAAAATTAAGTTAGGTATTAATACAAATTTAGAAAATAAATTAAATAACTCAATACTAGCTACGATGGTAAATCATACTCTACCTACAAAATATCTACTCAGTATTTAGTTTAAAAAAATGTAATAAATATTCAGGAAAAAGTGAGAAAAAATGTATTTGGAACATATACTGTCTTAAGAATAAGTCAATATTACCTGTCTCCAAAAATCTAAATATGGCTTTTGACGATCGGGATACTTAATTCCATAGCTATAAGCAGCTTGTGTATTAGTTTCATTATTTCGGAAGTAACATTTTACCATGTCGATGTAATCATGTATACTGAGAACGTATGAGTCATTTTTTTAAATGTTAAACAAAACAAGCACGAAACAAAAAAAATATAGTTTAAGACGACACGAATAGCTATAAAGGCAGAAGAAAAGTGAATAATTTTAATTTTAATTTAGAAAATTGCGATAAGCGTTTTATTATTTTGAATCACATATTTTATAACTTACTGCGAAAGATAATTGTAGGCCACGGTTATTGTCTCATTTCGTAATTTTAGGTTCAATTTGTGATAGTTAAAATACTTAATAATGAGTAACCGGCAGTTTCGCTGTTCAGTAAACAATAAGACACAGCTATTGTTATTTCTATTTAAATCAAAACTTAGATTAGATATGTATAAGTTTCCTCAGATTGAAATAAATATTTTATAACTAAAATATAAAACCATTTTTAAATTATTATACACTTTTACAAACAAAATATACCGGTTATCAAAAATTGAAATGTTTTAAGCTTTAACTGAAAGCTCCAACAGTAATTAGATATTTACAAACCGTCATACAAAAATCTTTGTTCCAAATTTCCAATCAAAATTTTTTAAATAAGCATGCGTTTCGTGTTTTGCTTACATAACTATCATATTATTTTGTAGACTAACGAAAACTTAATTTGCCTTAACTTGGTCGATTTTTGCTTAATTGTAATTTTTTTCAAACGGTTTCAAAAAATATAACAAATTAATGGCTATCTCGAAAATTTCAAAAACTCAACTGTATAAAAAATTATTTTTGAAAATTTTTAAATTTTATGTCATTTAATTCGAATTCCTATACTTATTGCTGTAAGAAAAACCAACATTTAAATGTATATTTATTTTCCATTGAGATACTGTGGGTGATACTTTTGGGACAAACTGTATACAATTATTGTATAATTACGAAAAACGATTCTGAGCCGAAGACGTCTGTCAGCCTATACCACCAATTATATTTTTTGATATTATTGCTATTTAAGTAATTTATTTTTATAATAATTTACTATTAGACATTAGTTGTACAGTACCATATTTGAATTAATTATTACCAAAAATATTGCATTTGAAAACATATAATCATCGTGTGTTTATTAAATAAAATATAAGAAGATACTTTAAATGTTTCAAGTGCTCACGAATAATATTTTTAAATTACACCAAAATAACTAAAATCGTTATTTTTTATTTAAATATTTAATTTTGTCCAGATTTAAACTACAATATTGTTGTATTTTTTATATTTTTGATTTCAATATGAACTACTTATGAAAAACCTTGTATTTTAAATTGTAAAGCCTTTAGCTATACAATAATTGAATGGTTAATACATTTTTGACTATAAAACGATTTTCAAGTTATTAATTAAATGACTATTAACAAAACTTATAAGAAATATTGTGTTACGTATTCATACTTTTTACCGAATGAATATATTTATAAATAGCTCAAAAAGAGCACAAAACTTTTCAAGTATCTACAGTTATTCGTTTTTGAATTGCAACAAAATATTAATAATCGTTTGAGGAGTAATAGTTAACAAACGTTTATAAAAATGTATGTGAATATCCTGTGCAATTTTTTTTTTGTGATCGGTAGAAAACCTTATGATGTATCTAATATCTAAGTTTTAAATCTAAGGCTAATTAATTTTTATGAATTTTTTAACTATAAAATAAATTGCACGTTTTCGAGATTTTGACGAATTTTGTCAAAAATCTAACTTTAAACAGCTTAAACGTTTATAAAAAAAAATGATTCTGACTATGTATTTTGTATATTTTTTTAACTGCTATATGAACATCGTATAAAGAACCTTGCATTAGACTTTAAATTGTTTCACCAAACAAAAACACTTTTATCGATATATATATATATGAAAAAAAAATTTAAAAATTAAAAATGTCATGATATGTCTATGATAATAGTTCAAAAAGCGTTCATCATATTTTAAACATTTATCATGTACTAAAAATGCTATAATGAGCTATATTAAATACATATGCTATTGAACCTTTCAATTATGAGTAAGCAATCAATTTTGCCAAACACTGCAGGCGTAATAGCTAAAAAAAAAATTGAGTTTTCTAATTTCATTATTTTAGTATATACAATTTTGATATTAAGTGTATTAAAATATATCTTTACGGTTTATTATAAATGCATTCGTGTAATTTATAAAACTATGCCTATTCAACTCGATTAACATAATATAGACGTATATTATACGCATAGGCGCAACTAGGGGGGGGGATTAGCCCCCTTAAATATTTTCATAGCCCCCTCTCATAAAAATATTGAATCTCAGGATTTTGTGAATTTTGTGATCGAGTTTGAAATCTATTTGTTATTCAGTGTAACTATAGAAAGCGTATAACAGTGGTTTTTCCAAATGACTGTATTTTCGTCCACAGCTCTAACATTTGAGTCCGTCATGATATAATAAAAGGATCCAAACGTCAAAGAAGAGAAACTCAAAATCTTCATGATTATGTGGTGTTTGGAACTACTGGAGCAGAAAATGGAGTAGTAGATTCAAACACTACGGCTGAAATATACTGGCGTAGAGTAGCCTACATACCTGTAATTGATTCTGTTGTAAGAAACCTTAAGAGGACGCCACACCCGCATGTGTTGTCTCCGTCTTACAAACGTGTATCATACCAAATTTACGCTCAGCAGTTCTCGTTTTATGCCGTTAGCTTAAAAATTAGAGTGAATCGACCTATTATAAAAGTTGATGGTAAAAACTTTATCTGTGTTTTGTTGGAAATCTTTTTACTATAATTCAGTTTTTAAGTGAGTTATGAGCAGTGTTGAGTTTATCTAGATAAATTATCTAGATAAATATTCTTTTATCTTTTATCTTATCTAGATAAATAGAGAATATTAATTAACACAGTTATCTAAGATAAAAATCACCATTATCTAGATGAATTTATCTAGATAATTTAATATATTGAACGGGTTTTATTTATTATAGGTAGACAATTAAGTAATGAGTAGTAAGTAGGTAGTATTTAGTAGTAATAACTAATAACTATCGACATTTTCGATAACATAGGTACTATTAAGTTATTCTACATTGTTACGACCGCTACGAGTTTTTGTTTGTATGGTTTCGTAGTATTTAATAATTAATATTATGTTATATCATAAATCATAATGCTGGTACCTATATTATGTAAACATATTATAATAAAACATTTATAATTAAAATCTATAAAGCAAAATATACATCCATAATACCCAGAAATAAAACCCACCAGACGGCACTACGTCAGTCCAGAATAACATATAAAAATAACTCAAAATAATTTGATTGTACAAAAATGACATATTAATATTATTATCATTGGTTATAAAATATACAATAATAGACATACTATTTATTAATAATTATCAACGATATTATAAACATAAATGGTAGGAGTATCTTAGTAGACCTATTGGATCACATCCCAACAATATCAACAAACAGGCAACAGCAAGTAGCTGAAATATTATTATAGTCGTACAACTACCTCGTGACTTCGTGAGTCGTGGGACATATTATAATATTTATTATATTACATATTGGAAGTCGACTCACCGTAGTACCGTACGCGTGTTCTTATTAAAGTTTAATAATTGAATTTAGTCAAATCTGTGATCAAGTATTTTTTACTATGCGGAGATTTTTAGTATTGACTGGTGATAAAAATTTAAGTTTAATACAACGCTACCATCATCAGCTCCAGTTGAACGGCTATTTAGTGGGGCCATACAGGTTTTAACTCCTAGACGAAACCGATTAAAAGACAGCACATTTGAAATGCTCTTATGTTGCAGATCTCAAAAATGATCATTTATTATTTTTCTTATATAGTATATACATTTAAAACTTTTTATATTTTTATTTTGCTACAATATGCCAAGATGGCCGAATTTTTTTAAAATTTGTTAATAGGTATAATTTTATATTCATTTCAGTTATTAATAAACGAGTGTTGTCAAATGGAAATTCTCAACCATTATTTACATTAATAATAATATGAAATATGATTATTAATTACAATAAAATATTTATTTATTTATTTTTAATATATTTACAATCTATACAGACTAGGTTGGTCACAATAAAATGTACATAAATTATTATGTCTTATATTTTATAAGAAATAAGTGCCATAAACCAATATAAAAAAAAATTTATCCGATAATTTATCTAGATAAAATAATTTTTTTTCATCTTTATCTAGATAAATAAATAATTATGTCATCTTTATCTTTATCTAGATAACATTATTATAATTTATCTTTATCTTTATCTAGATAAAATTATATTTATCTCGGCTTAACACTGGTTATGAGTATTTTTAATTTACATTTATTATAACACACATAACTCACTTAAAAACTGAATTATAGTAAAAAGATTTCCAACAAAACACAGATAAAGTTTTTACCATTAACTTTTATAATAGGTCGATTCACTCTAATTTTTAAGCTTACAGCATAAAACGTGAACTGCTGAGCGTAAATTTGGTATGTTACACGTTTGTAAGACGGAGACAACACATGCGGGTGTGGCGTCCTCTTAAGCATAGATTCTCCAAAGAGAGTTTACTCATGGCATGCTCTGTTGAATGTTTTATGAAAATGGATTTTGTTGAAAGTTCATATTTTATAAATCATTACAAGGTTAATATTATATTTTTGAATACCTAATATTTTTTTCTCAATAAATTATAAATTTATGGTAATTTTAATTGTTTTAGGATGTTTTAATGATAGATATTCATGTTTTAAAATCAGAAATGACTGTAGCAAGAAACAGCATGATGATTACTATAAAACCGGATTTTGATATTAATGATACAAGCAAAGTGATCGAAAAACATATTTATCCCAATCTTTATAAGTTGTTACAAGTAGCAATAAGTATACCCATAAGTTCAGCCACTTGCGAAAGATCTTTTTCGTCTATGAGGCGTATCAAGAATTGGTTACGTACCAGTATGCTACAAGACCGTTTCTCAAATTTAGCAGTTCTAAACATTGAGAGAGATATTGTTAACTCGTTAAATATTGAAGACATTTTAAAAGTGTACTGTACTAAAGACAGAAAATTTGTATTAAAATAAAATTAAAGTTATAGAGTTGAATTTGTATATATGTATTATTAATGTAAATTACGGTGGAATGTGGATACGGGGGTGTGGGGGCGCAGCCCCCGCGGGTCTGTGTTGTCTTGGTACTTTTAGCCCCCCCAAAATATAAGCTCTAGTTGCGCCTATGCGCCGTACAAAAGTCACGTATAGGTAGGTATACACGGTAAGCACCTGCACTGCGTGCAAGCAGCTATACTCGGGCAAGTCGTATTGTGTGAGTTTTGCAAAGTATTATCAATTTATTTAAAAAGCAGATTAAAGAACGAATATAAACTAATTGTTTTTTAATTAATTCCAATACGGGTACCTGCAGTATCGTTCATAGAGTATTTGTGTACAAACAGATATCTCGACAACAGTATAAATAATGCGATATTATGTGATATTTTTATAATATATTATATCATATAGGTACCTAGAGGTTGGTGTGCCTAGAGGTTAGGTTATATCTAGATATATCAGACAGAACGACAGACCGATTTACGATGAAATCGAAAACTTTCAACTGTATTCGTCTGTACACATTTTAAGACCCGCAATGATATTGATTTTCATTAATTACATTTATTTCAATGCTTTGAAGCTACGTGCTCGAATGATTAGGTATTTAGCTTCGATGCCGCTTCGATATTTAAAAAAAAAAAAAACAAAAAAGGTAAATTTGGTAATCGAAAAATTGCTTTAGACATAATGCGTGTACATAAAGTGCAGTTGGCTCCGTTAAAGGTTTACATAAGAATTTTTATTTTTGAAAGTTTTCGTAACATAGTATTGGGGATCGCAGTTATTGCCACTTATAGCTACTTAGGTCACCATCTAAAGCATAAATATTATTGCTAGCAGTATATAGGTAGGGAGGAGGTAATTACGATTAGATATAGTACACTATAGCAGCCGTTTCCCGTGGGAAAAACCAATCTGTATAGGAACCTATACATTCTCTAAAATGTTTATACGTAACTGCAGCAGACTTTCAATAATTATATAATATGTGTTTTAAACTATTCTGAATTTTTGATAAATTTGTATGCTTTAGAAATATCTAATATTATTTGTAAACGTTAGGTATATGTAGCTTTCTCAAATTTCCAAACTCGTTAACTTATTCAAAAATGTATTGAAATCAACGTTTAAAAAATAAATCTATTTATTACGTGTGTAAATAATAGGTATAATATTATTATGGAAAAATAATAAACGAATACTTTTGAAAAATTGTGTCAAACAAAAATAAGGCTCGTGGCTCAAAATTATACCTGCTGCAGTCAGGGCTAAATAATACCCTACAGCAGCGATGTTCAAAGTTCAAACTGTGGTACGCGTACTACTGGTGGTAACCAGAAGTCTACATAATATGGTAGTAGTCGACAAGCAAGTTGTAGTACGGACAATTAATAAATAAAATATATTTTAACTAAATATTGTTTGTTACGTAGGTATCTAATATTATATTTTTATAGTTTGTATGTAAACACTAAATACTGTAAATTATTATTATTGTACACGTCATTTTTAATATTCCTAATAAATGTATTGCAATTTTGAATAGTCCAATTTTTAGTCGTTATAGTGATAAAAAAAATGCAGTTTGAGAACCTCTGAGCTAGAGCCTCTAGCCTAAAAAGATTCTAAAACAAACTAAAAATAATTACTTTCGTTAAATTAATTGTTAATAATATTGCGGTGAATACAGAAACATAATAATATCGTAAAAAGAAGAACTTTAGTGTTGTTGGTCATATACACTTGCAAAATACAGTCGTAGGACCTCGCTATCTCGAAGTTTCTATAAGTCGATTTTCTTTTTTCCAGTCTCGTGGAGTCATTTCAGTTTTTAATATAGAAGGGGGCAAAGGTTTTGAATATCCCATGGGTCTGTGGCAAAAAAAGTCTCATTTTATGTTAAGAAAGACGCAGATGGGCTACTAAATAATTATAGTACCTATGTGGTACATCGGTGTCGTTATTTTGTACGTTTCTAGAGAGGTAATTAAATTATTTTTGTAATTAAAGTATAATTTAAAACTGCTAAATCGTAATAAAAAAAATCGAAAAATTTTAAATATTTTAAACCACTTCTAGAGGTTTCAAAAAATCATGTTTCAATTTAAGAGTTATCTTTTTTTTTATAATTTCTTTAGGTAGTACCTATTTAATATCAGTGTTTATTTACTTCTATTACAACTATAGAAACTATAATTTATAAATATCAATATTATTATCATGACAATAGTTTTCTAAAATTCTAATACCTACACAGTATTATATTTCCTCAAAACAATTATAGTCGTGTCATTTCACCAAAAATTTGACTTCTTTTACAGTGAGACGGGGGCAAATGCCAACCTTGCCCCAATGCCCCCCCCCCTTTCAAATGACGCCACTGCTCGAGAGACTTCCGATCATCACGAATCGCTCGGTACAACTCAAAGTTTCGATAAGTCGAATATTTTGCTTTCGGTACCTCGAGACTTTATAAGATACCGAGGTTCCACTGTAATATCGATTGATAATAAATATAGGTCTACGTCGGTGAAATAAGTATTTACTCATAGGCGACAGGCCATAATATAACTAGCTAAGAACAATTCAATTATTGCTCTCTCGAGTCTCATGGAATGTATAATGGACTTGTTTTCAAACGAATATTTTTTTAGTACCCTTTTAATTATTATTGTAAAATATAATCGTATAATAATTATTATAATATCAGAGACACGTTCGGACGTAACCGCAACACCGCCGACCGTCTTCCCGACATCCCATCAACGACGGAGGCGCCGACGACGACAACAATTTTTTTATAATAACAACAATAACAATAATAATAAAATCTGTTATCAGCGTTTCCGTTATCATCGGCGTATCGAGCGTATCAGCAGCAGCTCGCAAGTCGCCGGGTCCACAGGTGGTGTAGCCGGTGCGCCCAAGGACGAGAAGAACACATCGGTGGTCGAGAATCGCATTATTCATTGCCATAATAGGTATTTTACGATTATTATCGCAAATCGCACAAATGAAATTCGCAAGCGATAACACGTAATATGATAATAACGATGATAATAATAATTATAACGGTACCGTAGTAATTATTATTATTATTATTATTATTATTTTTTTTCCCAATCAACGCCGGCCGTCTCGTATCGAAAATATAATATCGAGAGGACGACGTGTGCAGCAGTGGTGTGGTGAACGTTTCCTATTCCGACGAGACGGACCGCCATCACTCGTCGTCGCCGCCGCCGCCGCCGCCGCCGCCGCCGCCGTCGTAACCGCGTCTTATATTATTATTATTATTTTTTTATCATCGTCGATGCCTCTCCTATACCCGTTTCCCGACGGACGGCGCTGGCGCTGTTACGTTGGCTGAATATAAAAAAAACCGCCGCACACGAGCCGCGACGACGACGACGGCGGCGGCGCTACCGATTAAACGCGGCGCACGCGAAATGAACACGATAAAACGTTGTAACATCGAATCGATTCAAACGAAAATAATTATAATAACAGTGATACGTAACCGTCTGGCTCCGAACATTGGTCAATAACCACTCGTCGTCCGTCCGTCGCCGTCCGCCGCACGCGCCGCGTGTTCCTCTCCGGGGTTTTTGTTTTCGGTTTTATTTTTTATCGCCGACGTTCTCCGTGTCGGCCGCGACCCCTCGGCGGCGACCAAGGGGAGAGAGAGGCGCATACACGTCAAAATAATAATATTCTCTGCCGCCGCTGGTACGAGTGACGCGGCGAGAGACCGCCGGCGTAATGACGGACCGACTCTCCGGGATTGGTAAACGAGACATTTTTTTTTTTTTTTTTTTTTTTTCCGTATTATCTGTACCTACCTAATAATTACAGTCGCGGTGATAATTCGGCCGTTCGTGCGGTGCGATTTAATTTTAAAGCGATTATTATTCAAAAAAAAAAAAAATGAAAAAAATTTACAACAGCGTACAGATAGCAATAATCATTATACACCGGTGTTCTCGGCGATGAACCGTTCTGCTCCGGTCTCGAGCCGTTGCTGCAGGTCGCCGGGAGATGTATTCGTGTGATTTCTCAGCTCTCGATTCGATATCAAAAAACACATTTTCCATGGTTTCTTGTACAATTATTATAATATACACGTCGCGTACAAAGGCCGGGCCGTTATAGACAAGAGTCCGTCGGCCGATCGATATATTATATTTTTATTCTGCTGGTTGCAGTCTGCTAGGTACCACCTCTGCTCAATCAGAGACCCAAATCGGACTTCTGAACAAAAATATGAAACTGTCATTTAAAAATCATTTCAAAACGCTTAAATTTCCAGTGAAGTGTAGGGCATATTGTGTATGTCCCACCCCTGAAACTTGACAACACTATATTAAAATATCAGGCCAGTAAAAATTTAGTTTAAATTAATTATAGTTTTGTGGGTCTTGCCTACTGAACAAATGTAGGTATATTAAATTGTTCATTCTTTGTTTTCATGCGTGTCCAGCATTTTAACATATTTTTTATTGCCCGGAAACTCTATTGAATACTTTCAATGACTATAATCTATTCTGATCGTTATTCCATTATTTTATTTTGACATCTTCACAAATATAGGTATAGATATATGTGTTTATAGTTCAAACAATTATATTTATAATAAAATGTAATAATTGTGGTTGAAACTTTACAAATATTATACTGCTATCAATATTCTAAAGATTCTATCCTTCCATAAACATTGTAGTTTCTCTCATCCATTACTAATCTTATCCAAAATTGTCTAATAATGTACCACAATTATAATATGAACACTTCTAATAATATTACCTAACATCAAAATTTAAATTATGCCTTCTTTCTATACTTAAGTCTTATGTAATAATTTCAATAGTAAAAATATTAATTATAAATATATTATTATTATTTTTTTTAGATCGATATAACTGTTTAATGCATTACAATCATTAAAAAGAAATCATGGATTCTAGAGATAGTGATGGTAAGGCATTGGTATTTTATATAACTTTAACCTAACACTTTATATTTTACTAATTATAAATGTACATTTTTTTACATTTTTAGACATGAAAGTTGAACCATCTAGTCCAGTACGAAATACAAATCCATTTAGTCGATCTAGTAGTGGGAGTTCCCTGCACGCTGGAAATCATAGTAGTAGTAGTGGTCATGGTATGTATTCAAATAACAAGTCAACTTTGTAGGCAAGTTGTACAATTAAGCCTATTGTATTTATTAAATTTATAAATTTAAAATTCTAATAAATATCAGAAATTTGTTACTAAATGATGTAAATTATTATATTAGAACCAATAGGTACCTACATGTATGCCATATACATTTGTATTCAATAATTCTCTTATTCTCCATAATGGACGTAGTTAAATTAATAATAATACTATATAATACTTAACCATGATTTTAGTTATGTGGCCAGTAATCCCGATGTGCAGAATTCGGTATAAACAACTTATACCAGATGAGTGTATACAATAGTGTAGGATGAGAGAATTGACCCATCTGGATTGTCGATGTCAGTAGTATCACAGTCTATAACTGGGTGTCTCTTCATAATTAACTGTAGGTGTACCGATGAGGGAGTATGATAAGATTGTAAGTTAAATCTTAATAATTTCCAAAACTTCATATCTGCATTTTCATTCTTTCTTCAAATATTTTAAACTAAAGCATTATTTACTTAGCAGCTTGCCTCTTTTCATCTTTTTTACTATCAGCTAATATTGTTGTCAAGACTCATATTTTTTTACTTGTTTTTCTATATTTAAAGAAGACGATGACAGTGAAGAAAAGGGTTCCCCAAATAATTACAAAGAAAGGCGACGGGAAGCTCATACCCAAGCTGAACAAAAACGTCGTGATGCCATAAAAAAAGGCTATGATTGTTTACAAGATTTAGTTCCAACTTGTCAGCAAACAGATAGCAGTGGTTATAAACTAAGCAAAGCAACAGTATTACAAAAATCCATAGATTACATACAAGTAATTTGCAAACAATTCAATTTAACTTAAAAATAAAATTAAAATTAGCAATTGAAAGATAAATTTACATAAAGAATTTTTTTTGTTAAGTATAATATCAATATTATATGTTACCATTATGATATTTTATGATAGAAATAAATTATTTACCTGTTATACACAAACCTATTGGTCTTAACTATACATTTTTATTTCAAAGTATGCTTATTAAGTATTATATTGTATATACACACATACACACATAATATATATAATGTTATGTACTAAATGTTTATTGCTATTTATTTATTACTTTAATTTTACTAGTATTTACTGTTGCAAAAGAAAAAACTAGAAGAAGAACGTAATGCTTTGCGAAAAGAAGTTGTTGCATTACGAATTATGCAAGCTAATTATGAGCAAATGGTAAAAGCTCAACAAATTCCAATGGGTCATGTGGAAACTAGGATACCTGATGAAGAAAAATTTCAAATGGTAATTATAACCGTTATAAATATATTTTTTTACTAAACTTTAATTTGAATGTATATTTAATTGTAGATAAAATAACATAAAATTAGTACCCACACATTAATTATACATTTATACCTACACTAAAATTACTCTGGGATCTTTTATTTTTATCTTTTATGTCCCTTCAGAAGATATGTTGCCTACCTTTATTTCCAATTAATTTGAACCTAAATTTCTTACCTTTTATGGGTTTTCTTCTCTATAAATAATCCCCCCCTGTGTAATGAATATTATCATTTAATCATTCTACTACAGGTTTATTTGAGAGGTTTAGTTCAATTCTCACACACTTTTCCTTTTTTTCTGACTCTTGACAGTGTATGATAAATAAATAAAATCAATTTTTGAGCCATCTTACTTTTATTATTTCTGTAGCTAATAAAAATTGTATTATATAGTTTCAGAACATTATAGATGAATTGTTTTTTACATTTTGTAATATTAATGTTAACAATTTTACCGAACTTTCTGCTTGCGTGTTCAGTTGGCTTGAAGAACACTGTAAACCTCAGGTGAATATTTTTTTACCTAACTTAAAAAATATTTTTGACAATCGAAATATAAAAACAAATTCAAAATATAATTTAACAATTTATAAAATGTATTCTCTGATGTAGACTTATTGTATAATATAGGTATTAATACTATTCTATATTGAATATTTTGATCTATTATTATGCTTGAATGGATTTTTATAATTAATCAGTTCATAATATATTTCATTAAGTAAATCTTTTATAAGTGAATGTACCTATTAGTTATTCAATTTTCAGACATTACAAAATTTAATAGAAACTGTTCTTGAAAAGGAACCAAAAAGTCATACACCTACCTCATCCGACAAAACTTCACCATAAAGTATATTTTATTTGTTTAATTTTATTTTTTACCAAGTATCCGATTATTATTGTAAAATTTTTAATTATGTTAAATAAAATATTTTTATAAATATTTTGTTTTGTTATTATAACAAATTCTATTTGATGTAACTCCTAATAAATATCATTAATGTTTCGACATTTTGGGTATCAATATAATATGCAGTTAAAATAATGAATTATAATATTACGCTTGATATAGCATGTCATATATACTTAGGTAGTCAAGTGAGGTTTGTATAGGTATGGGGTCGTTATGTTGCTAAAAAAAAGTTAAGTGGGATTTAGTGAAAATTATAAAAAAAATGTATACAATTAATCTTTCTCTGTATACATATTTTATTGTCAAACAGTTTTATCTAAAGTAAAAAAAAAAAAATAACAATATTTTATGTGCATTAAATGTACACATGCATATTATATAATTCAACCTCCAGAATAACTCCTTAATTTAATCCCTAAAACTAAGTTTACACAATGACTGTAATGATAGCAGTACACACAAAATCTCATAAAAAATGTAATAAAACATTTTATGACCAGCTGAATGATTTATTTTCAATTATTACTTTATCTTATCTGTATTTTGTAATGCATTATCTTCGCGTGACAGTAAATTACATTTATTATTATTTATTTTATTATTTAATGCAATTATTGTTAGCAAAAATAATTATTAATTTTATTAGGTACCTACCTATCATCTTTTATATACTTTAAACTCTTCGAATGGTTGTGATGTTGTATAAATATAATGGCCACTTTGGTGAGAGCATTCAATATTTTATAGATCGATGGTGAAAATCATCTATATTCTGAACTGTGTAGTTTTAATTTATCCAGAAAAACCTAATCAATTATAATAATTTGTTATTATACTATTTCGTGGTAAACGATAACGATGATGGATGCAGTGGCAGTGATATAAAAATCCAAAAGAAAATACATTTTAAATTTTGGCTCGTCTACCATAAAAAAAAAGTGTTAGTTATAATATTATTCGTGTATAAATGTTACAGTTGTGTTGTAGTACCTGTTGATTCTTTTTCATATTATGGTGAAAAAACAACGTGAAGTGCCTACTTTAATAGTGTACTGCTACTTACTATAGTTATACTAACATGCAAAAATGGGCAGATGTAAACTTGGCCCAGAAATTGTAGGTAATAAAATGGGTAGATTGTAAAATCGGCCCGAAAATTTAAGATAATAAAAAAAATAGTCGGTTGTAAACTCGGCTCGATAATTTTGACCAATAAAATATAATAAGCACTGCATAATATTAATTATCAAATGAAATCCAATACTGAAACATTTTACATTTATATAACGAATTTCATACTATGAATAGTAATATGAAAATGAAAATAATTTTTGGAGGATAATGAGAATCGCCTCCTCGCGGTGTCCTCCGAGTAATGCTAAAAGGTTCTCAAAAATATTGTAGAAAATTATGTGTACATTTTTATTTGGGCCGAGTTTACAACAGACCTTTTGGACATTCTTTTTCCTCGGTCCGAGTTTACAATCGCCCGCAAAAAAACATCGGGTCGGACCATAAATTATAAATTAATAATTAAATAACAAAAAATAATAATCTGAGCACCACTTCACTATATTGTTAAGGACACCTCATGGACAATGCAACAAAATAGGTACTGTCCTACAAAAAAAAAAAGTACCGTTTCAAAATAAGTTATGGAATCACCTCTGCGCCGTAGTGGGTGATAAGGACCGGAAGTTGAAGGCACGGGTCCGTGCTAAGTGTGGAAGGGGGTACATTTTGGGTTTCGAATTTGAGGGGAACTCGAACGAGGTGAGCGATTTTTGATGTTTGAATAATATTGCCCTGGGCCGCTAATGTAGTTATAGTATTATTAGCATACGGCTCTGGCCGATTTGTAATTATTTGACGGTAAACACAGAAAAATATATTCCGTCCACAATTTCCAAAGGTGGGCAAGTCGATGAAAATTATTAACTCGATAAGTCAAAAGTTAATACGGAAAAAAATATTAACTCAACTCGGTTTTAAAAAAGTTAATCTGCTTTTTTTTAAAAATTAGTGTGTAGATCACACAAAGAGTGACCGCGTACTTGAGAAAGATCTGATTTCTCGAATTATTATAATAAATATTGTATTTAATTTTTTATCATAATGCACAGAGCAGTGGCGCTGAAGTTTTTGAAAATTACTATGACATTGTAGGTACGTAATCAAGGGATCACTCACTATATCGTATTACATATTAATCTTTATAGTTAAAATTCTTATCATTATTATTCGGATTATTTTTGTATAGATATTTACGTACAAACGAAAAATTTCAAAAAAATTTGAACTCGATAGATCGTTTCAACCGCGAAAAGCTAAGTTATTTCAACTGCCAATTAAACTAGGTAGGTAGTCAGGTTAAAACGTTTATTAGAAAATAAGCTACCTAGTCGAGTACAAAAGTTTAAAAAAATTAACTTTTTAACCAGTCAACGCCATAACTCAAATACAAAAAAAATATGTACAATACGGAACTTAAATGTTTAGTTAAATTTTCGTTTCAAAAACCAATATAGGTATTTTCGTATTTTATGTAGGTACTTTCGAGAACTACCTCTACGCTACTGACTGACGCATACGCGGGAAATCGTTCAAACAAAAGCGAGCGCGTGTTCGAGTCGTTGTATAATCTACGGCTGTTGTTGTTGTGTGCCGTGCAATATTATTATCGTTTCTAAATAATAATAATAATAATAATAATAATAATACACACACGTGGCCGGGAATTGCGTGTACCTACGTCAAAAGTCGTTGCTAATAATTAATTTGACGGTCAACGACGACGAATGATATTCTACGTCAAAAACAATATTATCGGTAAATACAATATAATATAATATTACCTATTATTACCTATGTAATCGACCGTCGTTTATCAAATGACGCAGTACCCGCGGTAATACCCACAGTGAATGTTTACACCTCACAAAGTCAAAAATACCTACCTACACGGCTACACGAGACAAGGTCTTAGTAGAGTCGTAGGGACTAAGTATAATTATTTAGCCGTTTAGCGAATATAGAGCTTGTTTTTTTGAACGAATAATTTGGAAACGGAAGAATTATAATAATATACGTAATGATCAAAAACGTGTTAAGCTCGTGTTTCATTTGGGGGGGGGGGCTCTGTGGCATATATATATTATAGGAGTCTGGAATTCTTTTCGCCACTGATTTGCCGTAACTTGAATTTTTCAGTGAGCATGCGGTGATTATAATCGTGACACGAACAATACGAATTGAGCAGTTTTTTTTTTTTGATGAATATATTTTATTATTGCTTTAATAAATATTATGAAAAATTAATTTTTGAATATCGACCATTTTCGTCCATTACATTCGATGTATAACAATATTACGGCGAATCGTCGTCGAAACGAGCCCTGCAGACAATCTGACATATTTTTGACTTATTGTCGATTCCTCAAAAACGTTTTTAATCAAACTACAACGAAAAACTCCTGTACACAGTGAACGAAAATTAATTTCTAAAAAATTGATCGCACCGTCCACGTAGGCTAACATAATAACCGGGGCTGTGCAGAATTTAATGCACTAAAAAATTTTAATAGGTATATGCACTAAAAATTCAAAAAAACGCCCTATCTTTATTACAAAAAAAACTGTTGAAGTCAATAAATAATAATCAAAGCTGGTTTACAAAAAAAAATAATTCCATCCCTTTTTCCTTCTAATTTGTAAAAGATTTCGAATGTATCTATTTACTTTATATACGAATAACGGATCTGTAGATATCAGAACAATCCTGATTTCAGACAAATTTATACCAGATAGACCGAAAAAATAAAACAAATTTAAGAAAATAAGCGTTAATACGAAGAAATCATGAAAACGTGCAATTATTATATTATTATGCCCTAACCCATAAAATATGCAAAAATATGTAAAATAAAATGTCGTATTTGAACCATATAGTATCAAGTCAGAACAAATTTTGGCCCTATCTGTTTTTTTTATATACTGCGCAGTGTAGCAAAAAAAAAAACACGCAGTGCATTAAATTCACAGCCCTGATAACAAAATAACACTCTCACGAGCATCATTGACGGTTATCCCATCACTTAGCAGCAAAAATGTACAGTTAAAATTCTACATTTCATAATCGTTCATAATAATATGTAGACCTGCAGGGATGGGCTGCAACTGCAACTGCAACTGCAACTGCAACTGCAACTGCCCGCGCGTACCTTTTCCATCAGGCCCGCGCTAGGGCGCCACCGTTTTCGGCCATTCTGAAATGACCGTTTTCGGCCAGTACACTATTTTGATCACCAATGAATTATTCTTTTCACGTTTTATTTTTGTTGAGCTACCAAAAAACTACTTTTTTGAATGGACTGTATGAAATAATAATAACAATTGTCAATTATTAATTTATAATATATATTGAATTAAGTTAAAAAGTATGAAAAATAAAAGTTATATTATATTATAAATTTACACAATAAATATAAAATTATGTGGATTTTTAATTTTTTTTTTTATAGTTATAACACATACGTTTAATAAATTCTATTCGTGTTATTTCTCCTCTCTCATAGTTCGTAATATTGATTTGGTTTTTATCTTGACGACGAACGAAGATAAAGATGAAAGATATTGTATATTCATCCTAGTTAGTAGCTATTCGTTTTATCTACCATTAGCCCATAGATGTTGGATTCTCCATAATATTTTAATTTTAAATAAAAAATAAAATATGTATCCCTATAATTTTACGGTAGTTTAACAGAAAAAACGCGAAACAAATATTTCATTGGTGTCATTGGTGACCAAAATAGTGTACTGGCCTAAAAGGGAAAGGTTCATTTTGGCCGAAAAGTGTCCCGCCCCCGCGCTATACGTTTTCAAATATTATTACGAGTTAGAGTTTATCTGTATTTTATTTTATTAGGTTGATAAACGGTTGAACCGAAGCGTATATGTTTTATTAAACGTCTAAGTATATATATATATATATAAATATATTTGTATAGAGACATATAGCTAACAGCTATATTATAGCTAATAGGCACTTATTTTATTTTATCGATTTAATTAGTATCCGTCTCGTTAGCGTTGCCGTCGCCGATAGCGTAGTTGGTCTGTTATATTATAATATTATGTTCGTGTTTTTTAGTATAGTGTTTCAGATTTTAAACTAATAATTGTAATGACCTTTTTTTTGCCTTCCGCGCACTTTGGCCCGCTAGCTTTTTAAGTTGTAAAAATTAGCTCTCTCTAGTAACTTTGTGTTTAAGTTGTAAAAGTTGGCTCTCTCTAGTAACTCTGTGTTTACATCCAAAGTACTATACGCATACGGGCCACGGGGTGGGATCGTGTAATATAGCAGCGGTGGCCAAACTTTTTTTGATTAAGATCTACTGAGAATATAATTTTTCCTCAGAGGTCGACCAACGTAAGAAAGTTATATCTTTGTTATTATTAAGTCTTCGTCACTATATAGCATTATAAATACTAAATATACTTATATAAATAATACAATTAAGGTGTATCTAAAAATTAGTGATTCACATTAAATTTCTAAATAATTTCAAAATAAATTAACATTATAATGTTGGAATATATAGAAGAGCGTGTGTGTCATATATCGTTGGTCAGTTATAGGTAATTAATATTTGGGGAGTAATATAGTCTATTATATACTGCTAAACGAAGACGCCATACACCCTTGCCCCCCCCCTCAGCTACGCCACTGATACTATCTTTATTGAATACTTAGATCACTGCTGTAAAGAAATATTGTCGAATTTCAATTCAATTTGTAAATCACTGTACAAGTACGCACCTATACGCAATGTATAGTTAACTATACTTAGGTATATGAGAAAAACGATTTCGATCGGAAACGGAAATTTCTATGGATATTCTATAATACATATAGGTATAACACGTGTTCGCGTCAGCGGCGTCATTTGAGGGGGGAGGGGGCGGCAAGGGGGTAATTTTCCACTGTCTGATTGTAAAATCAGTAAAATTGTTGGGCCGGTTGTCGGTGAAATAACGTGATGATCGTTTTCATAATTTTGAGGAGATTTAATATTGTGTAAGCACTAAATTATATTGAACACTTTTGACACGATAATAATTAATATTTATACTTTTTTACCTCAAATATAGGTATAGACGCGGAGGATACTAAAATAACATATTCAATACTCAATACCGCGTAATATAGAATGGTTTAAACAGGTTCGTGGTATATAAAATAGAAATACCTATTAAAATTAGTTTAAATATGTTTAAACTGCCATTGTGCATAGAAAATAATCATACGTGTATTTACAAAATAGCGAAAAGTTTCAAGTGCCTATATTATGAATAATCTTTTTTTGAATTACAACAAAAACCGTTGATTTTTGTTTAAAACTCCAACATTGTCAAAATTTGACTTCAAAAGCTTATTAGAAAAATGTTACTTAAAGTATTTTTTAAATGTCTATAAATAGCTCAAAAAGTGCCTACATATTTTGATGATTGCGCCTATACAATTTATTATTATCTAGAAAATATTAATTTAAATGTTTGGTGAAAATGTTTAGTCTCTATACGGTCAATCATTTTTGAATATAAAAAGCAATCAATTTTAGTCAAACACTGGCATGTAGCGTAAATAATAAATACCTATTCCCGGTTTTTCTAAACATTTTTAGCTTTACCCCGCCAAAGTAACAATTTGATTTTTGAAATTGAAGCATTTTCACTGATCTAAAGGGTGATAATAACCATACCCGAGAAAAAGCATAATATCGTAAAACCGGTACACTTCGCTCTGCAGTATCTAACGCGCACAGACAACAATACATTTTTGTTTTTATTATTTATTAAAATTATATACCTACTTACACGGTTTTTATGTTTTTTTTCTCAGTAAAACTTACACTGTAGTAGGTATATGTATAATATTTACCGGTTTATGTAGTAATATAGACACGCAGCAGTAAGCAAAATCATTTTACTTTACTGTGTGACGTACATATTTTGGACTCGGAAAACCACCTTAAAAAATGGTCCGGCCCTGTGTCCTCGACGCTTTGGAGGCCGCGTCAGTTACCATCGCCGCAGGTTTCGAATATTATTATTTTTAAATAACAATATTATTATTTATAAGATATCAGCCACGTTTGAACATTGAATCTTGAAACGCCGTCCAATTAAATTATAAAAATAAATAAATGGGCAATAAAAAATGACGGGCGTACGTTAACTTTGAATTTTGACGCCTTGACAGCTAAACATTTTGGCCTTGAAGGCTGAAATAAAATAAGTTATCAGCTATGTGGAATATATATAATATTATTTACTTACCGAACTCACCTGCAGCAGCAGATAAACTATTATCTCTCTATATTATAGAGATAGATAATATTGTATAGATTATAAAGGTATTCAGCGCGCGCGTTGTACGTTTAACATAATAATATAATATAATTGGACATTTTTTTTTTTTTTTTTAATTACGAACTATTATGATATAGGTATACAAATTGCGTGCAATATTAAATCGTATCGTAATGATTTTAAAAGTGTTATCAAGAATATCAAGGTTTCATCGACAACGAACCATATTAATATAATGTCAAGGTCCCAGTCATCGAGAAACCCAAATAAATTGATAAGTCCATTAAACAACACGACTGAATCGAGTTTAGTACTGTTAAACTGCCGAGTGCCTACTTAATGATAGCTACCGATATAATATTATACGTGATAACGGTTATAATTATTATTAATTGGTATAAGAATCGTCTTATACTTTTCGTATATTTAAAATAAAACCCGCGTCAATATATGATTTTTGTTAATACGCTATTATAATTTACCATATTTTAAAATAATATTTACAAACGCATAATAATATAATATCATACTACATACTAACACAAAAACTAAAACGATACAGGTAATACAATAATAGTCCTGCTAATTGAATCACACAAATAAATAAATACATAATAATAATATTATTACTATGGTGAACGAGGGTAAACTTCCGATTATCGGCGGATTAGCGCGATTTTCAAAGCGATGTGCAAATTCTCCACGGAAATGGCCTGCTAAAGTGGTGGGAGGGGGACACAAATCCACACGGAAATGCTATTGGACGATTTGTACTTACTGCAGTATTATATGGGGTCATACGTAATATTATAGTATTATGACTCGATGAGCAAAAGTTTTCTGTGAAAACCTTTTTATTTATTATATAGTGTTCAGAGAGAAAATAACTGTGTGATGATTAGGACTCAAGATTAGATGCATTAGGACATCATAGGCACAACTAGGGAGGTGCTCGGGGGTGCCATAAACCTGACCTGTCATAAAACACAAAAAAAAAAATGTTAGAAAACAGCGGTTTCTTTATTTTGTGTGGGATTTTTTATTTATTTGACGTTTTCATTAAAAAAAAAACTATTCAAAAAGAGGGTTTTCCTAACTTTAACGAGTTAGTTCAAAATGCGCAGTTACCATTCCAATAAGTTCTGCAACGCAACGGATAAATAATCGGTTGAGGTCTATTTTAAATATTTTAAGGGATGTTGCAAAAAATACGTACAGACAGGATCAGTGTTAGATAAGTATACCCGCAGCACAAAAACAAGGAAAATAGTTTTGAAATTAATTTAAATTATAATAAACATTTACACAATATTATAACTGTTAATTGTTATAACTCATATATTTACTTAGTAAATAAAATATTAGGTACATACCTACAGATATTATATTGTCACGAAAAGACAATATTATTTACTTTGCAAACACACGGGCTTATCGCGGGAAGGTATACGCCTACATAATTGTATGACTCGACGAGCAAAAGTTTTCCGGGCTTATGAAAATATTATAGTTTGTCGGTGTAATTTTTCACAAAACAACAACAATTATTAACATTACCTATATATTATGTAATATTTATGTTATATTTATAATTCATAATTTATCTTGCAAAACGCATTACATAGGTACCTATAATATTATACGGTTAGACCAGTCTGCGGAACCGTTTAATATACGCGATGACAATAATTTCACAAAATAACGCATACGCGTTCGAATCGACCCGTCTGGCACCGTCCGTTTTTCGGTTGCTTATCGATTATCGCTTATCGCGAAGCGACGAATGTCATAATATATAGTTTCACAATGATACGAGTTTTATTTTATTTGTTATGCGTATCTATAGTATTATAGGTATTAGCTGCAAGGCTGGCCGAGTTAACTAATAATTTATTTTAACTCGTTGAGTTAAGTTGATATTATAGAAAAAAATTGAGTTAAGTTTAAAGTTAAAAGTCAATTCTCCTCTTATATAATTGACTCGTTAAAAATGAATTTGAAAAAAAAGTAACTTAACTTAGTTAAAAATTAGTTACTTTTTTCCCACGTGAAATTAATTATTATACGTTTTTATTAATTCTCAAAAATACCATAATATAATGGAGAGGTCTAACTATTTTTTAAAAATGTATGTTAATGTATTACTTAGGTACATTAGGTACTTAGTAAGTACTACTTACATAGGTACCTACTTGAACCAATTAACGTGGCTTTAAAATAAATTAACTAGCCGAGTTAGGAGTTACTTTAAAAAAAAAGAAACTCGTTAAGTTATAAGTTACTTGTGAAAATAAAAGTAACTCGTTGAGTAACTTAGTTAAAAGTAACTTAACTTTAACTTCTTAACTCGTTAATGCCCAAATAGAAGACAAACTGCTTTGATATTAAAATTCAATATATCTTTTAGCCTTTAGGAAATGTGGGAAATGTGAATCGTTTAGTCGGCGCATTTAAGAGGTCAAAATTAAAAATGCCCAGTACTTTTTGAACGATTGGGTAAACAGAAAAAAAGTTAGGAAAAACGGTGCGGACTTGTCACCACGCAAAACCTGCCGTTTTTTGACAAAATCGATTTTGGGTTTTTTTCTAGTGTAACGAGAAGTACTCGATGAAATTTTTTAAAATCGTGAAAATTAGCAAATTATTTTCTAGTCAAAAATTCATAACATTTTAGACTCTGAGCCGAACGATGAATGTATTAATGCTATTATTCGATATTACAATGATGTGTGTATTTTTTTTTTTATTTGCAAATTTTTTTTTGTGCCTTTATATATTATTATACAAGAAAATCAGTCAAAATAATGCTTCGATTTTCTACTCCAGTAAGTAGAGTAGAGTCAGTAAGTAAAAGGTTTCTGGTGGGAAAGACGGAAAGTGAATCTAGTCGCGGTATATTTGGGCGGTCAAACTTATTGGAAATTCCCAGTCATTTTTAAAAGCGTAGGCAAAAACAAAAAATAAACTAAAAAACGGGAATTCTTAATCAAAATTTTAGTTTTTGACAAACAATCGATTTTGTTTTATATTGGTGTAACTCAAAAACAAAATTAACTGTAGATGATTTTTTTTCTTTGAATATGTATAAGAGTATTAGCGTTTTCTTTACACCACAACATTTTCAAAATGTTTGGATGAGCTATTTGTAAGCATAAAAAACTTTCGATTTTTATTAGTTTTTGTTGAATTTTTGTAGTTTTTATTTTGCTCGGTCAAAAACATAACAATTTACTACAAGATTCTAAAAGTTATTAAAAAAAAGTTGATACATAATAATTTTTTATGACTGCCTGAAGTTCAAATGTGTTTACGACATTGGATATTCACTATAGTAAACTATAACGATTTTCTTATTTTGTATTGTAATTCAAAAATGAATAACCGCGCCGTAGACACTTGAAAATTTTATCAAATGCTTACATTTTAAACAACTTAACGTTTTAAAAAAATGTTGACTCTTTTTGAATTATTTATAGGTTTTTTATTTTATTTTCCTGTAAAAATCAATACATTATTCCCTCCGTGTCGAGCACCTTGAAAATTCAATACAATGTCTCTCATAAAGTTATTAATAAAAAAGCAATTCAAACATTTTTTAGAAGCGCAGGCACGAATTTTTGTTAAGAGTATTTAAAGTTCAAACGTTGACAAAATTCATCAAAATCACGAAAATATACAAACTGTTTTGTACTTGGTTAAAATTTTTATTTTTCCTATAAAATATAGTTTAAAAAAAAAAAGGAACCAAAAAATCAAAAAAATTATTTACACAGATTTTGTTCTATATTATGTTTTAAGTTCAATTTTAATTAGATATTTAAACAGACAATAATAACAATGTTAGTTAGTTATTTTGTTGCCGTTTAAAAATATTTAACCTTTCAAGTACATATTGATATATATTTTAAGCTCACAATGATGATGTTTTCAAATGAAACGTTTTTGACAAAAATTAATTCAGCCTATTGTACTTATTACCGATATAGTACAATAAATTATTTTAATATAGCAATAATATCATAAAAAAAAAAAAAAAAATACTTAGTAATAATTTACAATATTATATTATGCTGATATGGGCTGTCTTCGCTCGGAATCGTTTATTGTATCACTTGTACATGCATATAATGATTACATAATGAATATATATAGATCACCAGTCGGTGTAATCATTACACTGTTACAGTGACTTACTCAATGTCGAAGTACGCACTTGACACCTGCTGTACAGCAGAGCGGTTATCTATACTTTCCCCCGCATTTTTATTTTTTTTTTTTATTTTATAATCTTGTGGATAATTGAGAGTTTACTGCATTAGTATAATAGGCATATCGTATAATAATTATATCAGCGTATTCCTACAAATAAAATATAATATAAAATGTTTGAAACTATTATAACACGCGTCGATTTGAATATTCATTATTATTTTCTTTCTCTGAAAAAATATTGTTTTATAGGTACTCGTAGGTAAATATAGGTAAGTTAAGAGGACGAGATACAAAGGTATTGTCTCCGTCCTGCACACAGACTATAATATTATCATATCGAGTTACAACGCAGACGATTTGCATTGGGCAGAATCCGTTTTGTATTTTTGTGTTTTATAGTACGAGTATTACAATAAGTTTTCCTACATAATATTATAAAAATAAGAAATTTTAAAGCTAAGAATATTAAATCGGTTAATATTTTTCAAAGCGAGTCTTATGTAGGTATGTAGGGAAAACATTTAAATTTAAAAATGCTCGAAACTTGCTTTAAAATTCAAATGACGAAAAATACCGTCCGATGATCCAATATTTTTGAATTTACTGTTACATTAACCCTAACACATCAACACTGACATATACTACACAAAATGAATTCGCTGCTATATTATATTCAATTTCTTTTTTGTACTTTTAAAAGACTGGAGCAACACGTGCCGGCCGCATTTTGCAGCCCTCTAAATGTACAGAGCACAAATAATATATTATATATTATAATACAATTAATACTTATAGACATTTGCTGTTTCGTGTGAAGTATAAATTGATGATTGTGTTACAATCATAGTTGTCAGGGAGAAAATAATTGTTTGATGATTAGGATGACCATGTATAGGCACATCATAGGCACAACTAGAGGGGCCGAAGCACCCCCAAGCTCTTTTTCAACGCCCCCTGGCGCCTGTCATAAAACGCCAAAAATGATGTGAGAAAACAGCGGTTTCTTTATTTTATATAGGATTTTTTTTTCGTTGCAAACAACATACAAACAGAATCAGTTGTTAGATAAGTATATATACCTATAGCACAAAAACGTGGAAAATAGTTTTGAAATTAATTTGAATCATATACATTTACACAATTTTAATTATTGTTAAAACTCGTAAAATATTAGGCACATATAGATATATTATATTATTATATTAAATAAAACAATTATTTACTTTGTAAACACACGGGTTAATGTGGAAAGGTATACCTACATCATTTTAGCACCCCCTTAAAATTTAGGTCTAGTTGCGCTTACAGTATAGGTATCTCTCTATAATACACCTATTTTAAAATTTACTGAGAAATCACTTATTTAGACCGACCTAATAAACACCGATTAGATCCAATTTTCTGCCACAAACATACCTAAGGGTTGATGATCTCAACGTTTTTTCAACTAGAAAGTGTTCCAGGGACTTTGTAAATGCAATACATTCATCGCTCGTTTCAGAATCTAAAAAAAAGTGTATCGCCACAAGACACTCCATAAAATTTAAATGGTATTAAAATAAAAAATAGTTTAAAATATACTCATTATGTGTGGGCGGGTACAACCTATATAATATTATACAGTTTAAAATTCCGAAATTTTGAATTCGAACGAATTCATTATTAAAGAAAAATGGCGGCCATCATGCTCGATAATTAAAAGTAGGTATCGCACTCTGTATAGGCACACATTAATATAATATCTCGTCTCGTATCTCTCGTAACGAATTACTGATTAATGCAAATAATATATACGGAGGTAGACAATAGGCCCTCGGTCATCTCTCCAATATTTTTATTTATTCTACAACTTATAAGTTATTTGCCTATTTATTTAGCGCATGGTTTGTGGTTACGTACATTAGACCAATGATATGCGATAGCGTACAGCAAATCGAGTTAGTACGTATAACAGACGAGTAAAAATAAAACAAACAAACAAAACGAAATAGAATATTTTAGTAGTACGAATAATATTTAAAAAATATTTGGCCAATCACTCGCCGTATTGCAGGTATGAAATTTCTTGCGGGTCTTTTAAACAACAATATCGGTTCGCCGATAATTCTGTCTCTAGTCTGCTTCAAAGTCCCTACTCGATATTCACCTTCCAACGTCCTCTTCTATGTCCCGCACGCCACTACCAACTATACGGCCAATGAGCCTTTAAGACGTCTAATGTCGTGTGCAAATGCAGACTCTGCCTTTGGCTATCTATTGATATTATTCTTTTTTATCAATATTATTTTTCTAACGGCGTCTTCTGTAATCCCATATAATATGCAATGTTTATTAAATAAATATGGCGGGTAATATTAATAGGACAACAATAGTCGGGCAATATAATATATTTGGTATTAGAGTTTAAGTCCTAGTTTCGTCGGCCGTTGAATAAAATATGTATAGGAGGGGTTGCGAGACAGTCGATTCTGGGTTCTCCTTTGCATATATACAAAAGCTATATGTGGTGCTTTTCCGCTCCGCATCCACATGTTCTGCAGGCGAGTTTCTCGTGCCACCCGTTGATTGTGCGAGGAATCTGCATTCTGCAGCACACATCTGCCATGGTGCGAGGTTCTTATTCTATTGAGACGTATGGGTACACCACAGATTGCGCCGTATGTCAAATACTGTGAGTAAATATGACCCGGTGACATGTTACATAATAAAGGAGCTCGTATAGTTCTCTTTACCGCAGCTGCCCGTGCTTGTTTCCAGTTGATCATCATCGTATTCATCGAAGTCTGTATCGGTTAGGTCCACTTATAAGCCGTCATAAATTAAAGCTACGAAAGTCGACTTGAATTTTTACCCTTCACTGCGGATACGAGCACATTCAAACTCTGTTTTTTGGAATTTTCAAATACATTTGTAGATCATAATATTATTATCAAATTCTTGAGATTTTTTGAGATTTTTGAGATTTTTTCGTGCCACTTAATAATATGGTCCTGTGACAATACAAACTTCTGTTTTTCAAACAGGAACCCCCTTTTTCGTTTTAAATTATTCAGTAGATATTGTTTTTTGAGAAATTTGATGTATCTAAATGAACATTTGGACAAATAGTTTTTGAGTTACGTGACTTTGTGTACTAAGAATAATATATGTCTATGGCAATCGGTTAAGTAGGTATAGATAATTTGGGGGCTTGGATAATTTTAAAATAATGTTAATAATTACTTCTGATCTTGATCTTTTAATATAAATCATTTTTGTAAATGATTTAGATAAAATCTGTATTACATGAAATATTTAAAAAAAAAAAGTTTATATTTTTGTAAAACAATTTTTAAGGTTTATTATCTTTAATATAAACATTTTAATAACTCGTTAGAATTTTGATTTAGATGCATCATCATCTTCAAAAAAATCATCTACTAAATAATTTACAGTAAAAATGGGGGTTTTCATTTAAAAAATAGAAGTTTGTATCACCGCGGGAAATTTCTTAAGATGTACAAAAAAAATCAGGAATTCGAAAATATGGTACCTATAAGTAATTTAAGTACCTTTGAGTATAATTAAAAGTTCTAAAAATCAGAATTTGAATAAATATGTACCATTAAAAGAAAAAATAGAGGTAAGCATGCTTAAAAAATCACCTTGTATATCTCCAATAATATTATATTGAACATAATATATCACTTATTATGTCAATATTATGTTCATATTCTGTCTAAAATTGTCGATTTTTGGTTTAAAAAAGTTTTGACTATTGAACAGCTCATTTCTATCACGTTTTCTTAGTTCGTTTTATAGGTATTAGGCCTTATTTGCCTATACTATTTATACCGAGTTCACCATTCGATACATATATTATCTTCAATTTTGTGCAAAATCCAGATGTAATACAAAATTTTTCATTTCAAGAAATGTCGAGTTTATCATTCTCCCATACTCCATACGACATTTTTTAAATCAAAATGTAGTATATAGGTACCTACTATACGCCGCTATTTATTACCTATAATTAATAATGTTGGGTTTCTGAATGAAATATTTACCTAATTTGTTTCGTGACGATTGACGATGAGTACCCATTATAATATATCTATCAGCCTATTTATTTTTTATAATACATTCATTTAAACCACCGACTTATGTTTTAGATTCCGAGGAGAGCCGCGCGAATGTAATACAATGATGATGATGAGTGTTTTTTTTTTTTTTCAATTATTAAAGTATTAATGTGTTCACGTAATCACGTTATCACTATACGGTACCTACATCGTAGTAAAACGTAATAAGTACCCACTATAATATAGTCGAGTTAAAATTAGCTAATACCACTTATAAATGTTAAAAGTATTATTAACGAAAAAAAAAAAAAAATACTCGTAAACTCGTTAACGCTTGGCTTTGTCCTCAAACACACTTTGATACGGTAAGTCTTGACGAGTACGGAAACATCGGGATGACTGTGTACAAAACAAATAACTATCAATACTAAAAATATAATAATTTTTGTTTGAAAAGCTTCAGCGCGAATCTGCGAAAACATAGACATATTATAGTATATTATTTCTGCTGCGGTGCCCATCTCCTGTGCAGTAGTAGTGTCAGCGGACATTTAGATGGATATTTAAATATTTTACTTTATATATTATATTATATTATACTATATTATATTTTTTTTATCTCAGGCTACCTAAAGCCAACTCTGTATTAACGTACTGTGAGAGGAAAATAAATAACTAAAATAAATTTCTCTATCCAACTATAAATACCGAAATATTCGACTCTATTATTTATCTAAAATGCTTCCACTAAGAATAGCTTTTAATCGAATACCTACATTCATTTGTCGTTGAATTCAAATTAAACACATCCTTTACTGTAGTTACCTAACTATTCAATAACGATTATAGGTACACTCGACACTTACTATACTATACGGTAGAGCGAGTTTCCCGGGTTTTTTTTTATTGAAGAAATTCTCGATAGGTACGTCCACCGAGAATGATAATGGTTATAAGTCGGGCTCAAAATTATATTATCTACTAAAAAATCACGAAATAATATTATATTCTTAAAAATATGCGTTTGTGTAATGATTAAATGTGCGATAAAAACCGCGTTTTAAATAAAATATTACCATTTTGATTTTAAATAGTTATAAAAAAAATGTACAGTTATATGTTTATTTATTGATTAATTATTTTAAATAAATCGAATTATGTTTTTTTTTAAAATAATATAACAATAATTATAGAACTTCCTTAAAATTCAAAAAAAAAAGTAATATAATATAAAATAATAAATTAGGTATGACAGGTAGACTTTGAATTTTTCTTTTTTTCCGCTACTAAACTGGCAGTCTTAAATAAAAACTTTATTTGTATTTCTCGAAATTATGAGTAGATAAGTAAAGTGTTTGCTTAAGATTTAAGTTACAAGGAAACGCTACATACCACAAAAACACTAAATACGTATGGCCATAACATTTTAAATGTTTTTTTTTTTACATATATTATAATGGTCACCTTGTGAAAATTCCTTAAAATATCCTCTGAGTAGTTATACAATCAGTGCTCGAACTGGGGAGGGGGGAAGCATGAGAACTCGACTCCTAAACTAGCATTTGATTTTAATTAGGTATACCGTTTCCATACTACATTTTCCTACAAGAACGCATACGTATAGTGATTTTAAAATATTAAATGCCAACGAAATATTTCTTTTTTGTATATTATATTCAATTTTATAAAATACAAAATATAGGTATACCCACTGTTTAACTCATAACTGAAAAAGGTTGTTTTTTTTTTTATCGAAAATCAAAATTGTTATAATAGTTTGATAACAAGTTTAATTTAAATATGGTTTTGACATAATTTATTACCAGTTATCTGACTTTTTTTGGATAAAATTATCAAAGTTATTAGTTAAAAATATAAAAATAAATTGCATGTCGTTATAAATGATGAGAAATATATTTTATAAAATTATTATACATTTTTAATAAAGGTTTTTATTGTTAACGTAATTAACATACTGATATATAATACGATGTTAGCAGTTATTATATTATGTATTTAGTGTTAAAAATGTGTTGTATTTATTAATCTTGTTATATGTACCTATAATATATACGTTTTTAAATTGAACTGGAACTATAATAATGAATTTTTTCTTTTACACACACAACTAGGAAAAAGAATGAAAGTTTGAAATTATAAAAAGTGTAAAATTATCGACATTTAGTCAAAAGTAATAAAATATATTGTAATATTAAGAACTATTTAATTAAATTTAATGGTGGGTGGCAGTAATTGGGAGAAAGCTCCCCGCGGGTTAGTGTTAAATTAACGTTCGGTCGGTTTATTCAATTTTTATTTGAGTTCCCTTTCTTTCGATTTCCCAATTCGAGCACTGCTGCACAATGCGCCTATACACTACACATACCGACTAAACTTTCGATTGCCAGGCGCGTTTAAATAATATTTATGCAATTATTGAAAGTACCTATATAGCGACGAAGGCTTAATAATAATAATACATGTTAAATTAACTTTATAATTACCTACGGGTACTCGAATATTAACGATATCGCTCGCTGTGTCCCACTCGAGTTCTCGTGATTATTATTTATCTTTGAGGGTCAGAGTGAAATCTGGGCTTATAAACGCCGCAATAAATGAATTAGCCGGTTTATACCTATTATACACCGCTCACATGGCAGATTACTATATTATTATTATACAGGCGACATTATAATATTGAATGAGGTATGCCGTTTGCGTGCAACTATTATTACATGGAGTAGATGATATAATTTATTTATCGCCCGGCGTAGGTACCTACCTATATACCTATCGAGGTGTCGCGAGTCTTAGCTGAGTAGATAATTATTATTAATCGTTCTGTTCTTATTTTTATAACATTTTCCAGTTTACAACTGCGCATATAATATTTACACTATCATTATACGCCACGTTGCAGCATAAACAGCGCGGACGGCGAATGAATCAATAGTAGGCATACGAACTAAATATGGTCCCTTAAACATGATTTGGTGCCATAGTAGCCGCATATATGGCCGTATATAATATATATAATAATTATGGCCCATATTCGATTTTTATGATCCATTAAATCGATACATTTTTTTCGACACCCTTCGATAGAACCATATCTTTATAAATAAAAATGTCTGCGTCTGTCTGTCCTTTATGCATTCCCAAACCGTTCAACCGATTGCCATTAAATTTGGGTTTTAAAAAAGGTCCAACCCCGGGTGCTCGCACAGGGATTTTGAGATTTTTTAATGGAACTGTTTGTTTATAAATGTTTGCCATTGCGGTTACAACTTACTAACTATTGGTTTTTGTTTTTTTCTCAATGTGCCTAATTACAGTGAAACCTCCCCTACCGGACACCTCTAAAAAGTGGACACCTCCAAATAGCGGACAATGTTTTGGGAACAAACTACAAACCTAACCCTCTGAATAGCGGACACCTCCGAATAGAGGACACTATTTCAGTGACCGAGAGTGTCCGGTATTTAGAGGTTTAACTGTATTCTGATTTCAGTCACTTACGCACCTCGCATGAGGTCCGAAATCCACTGCAGTGGATTGCCTACCTAGGTATCTTGGATGCGTGTAAGTCACTTGAGGTTAATCTTAACTTAATGTTATATGGGCATATGGCTCTGCAGCTAGTATAATATTATATATTATAATTGTGGCTGCATCCGAGTTGCGTGCTTACAGTTTTAAGAACGATCAGCGATTTTAAAATTTACCTTCCAACTGTTTCACACTTGAGCCTGTTGGCTAGCAAAGTTTAACAGGACGTGTGTGATCAAAAAAAAAAAATTACCTACTCGTCATTAAACAGGGTGTTTTTTTAAGCACGTTCACTCCCATTTTTTCTTTAACAGTTCATTTATTCAAATTCTGATTTTTACAATTTTTAAGTATACTTGAGACCATATTCTCAATATTATATTTTTGTACTACTTATAAGGAGTGCGTCTTGTGGTGATATACAAACTTCTGTTTTTCAAATTAGAAGCCCATTTTCATTGCAAATTATTTAACTGATGATTTTATCGATGTATCTAAATCAAAATTCTAATGAGTAGTTTCCAAACATAATGATCCTTAAAAATGGTTTTACAAAAATATACATTTTATGTAATATTATATGTAGTAGGTATTGATCTCACCTAAACCCCGTTTTTGTAAATTATTTATATTGATATATATCAATAGTGAATATTAACGTTTTCAAATCGTCTAAGCCCCCGTATTTACTCAACACATAACCATAGACAAATATGATCCTGAGTACACAAAGTTATGCAACTCAAAAACTACTCATTCAAATTTTGATTTAGATAGGTACATCAAAATTCTCAACAAAAAATATCTGCTGAATAATTTTAAGTGGAATAGGGGGGGGGGGTTCTGTTTGAAAAACAGAAGTTTGTATTATCACAGGATCGTCCTTAATTGGTACAATTAATCTTAAAAAATATGGTCTTTAAGTGTATTTAAAAATTTAAAAAATCTGAATTGGAATATAATATGCATAGTTAAAGCATAAAAATATTTTGAGCAAGCTTAAAAAATCACCTTGTATATTATATACTTAGTATAAAATATGTTATATGTATTATTATAGTATTAGATACCTAATAAACATATTGATATAGTATAATAGTAATAGTAATAATAATATTTATAACCACTTTTAAATGATAGTTTTTATGAGTTAAATGTTCGGTAAAAATGTGTATGCTGATTCGTCAACGAATTCGAGCCCTGTTATTTTCATTTATTTTATCAATTATGTTTCTTATGAAATATTCTTTTTCTATTGCTATCTCGTAGTTTTTTTCAAATATGAGACAGTAGGTATGTGTTCTGTCCATACAATTTCATTGAGATGTAACGATAAAATAAAAGCCCGTGATATATGTAAGGCCTTATTTATCATTATATGGCTAGGATTTTGAAGCAATTTCATCTTTTTTTCTGGTGTTCTGAAAGTATAGTTGGTCCGTATAAGTAGAAAATTCGTTTGGGCGATACTAGTTATCTTGATGTAACCTTTTTTTTTTGATGATGATTTTATGGCATTTTCTTAGTTTTTTTTTTTTGCATTTTTCAAAATTATTAGTGTGAACAGTGAATGTATAAATCGTTGCGATCAACAATATTATAGCGACACTTTCGAGTTTCGACAGACCGCCGACGCGACGGTACTAATAATAAAGTATATACCTATTACCTATATATATGTCGCACGATCATTTATCGTCGATAACAATTTTATCATAGCTATATAGAGGCCTTTCCGCTCTGCATTATCGCCGGAAATATTAAAAATAATATATAACAATAATATCCTATTTCATACGCGCTTACACGATACACGGACGATCGATATAAGTATGTTAATATAATCGATAAGTCGTCGTAGACTCGGCAGCATCCGTTGTATTTCTGCATCCGTCATCACTACCGCACTAGGTACCCAAAATATTGTTTTTAAATTTTTTCTAATTTCTTAATAATAATAGCTAGGTATTCGAAACAAATTTAAAGGCATTTTTACAGTGCATTTTTTGCGTTTTTCAAGTCATTATCGTATTTTTTGTGATTTTTTATCGCGTTGAAATCCCAGCCCTACATAATAATTAATATCATTAACGCCCCACACACACTACTCGGACGCATCAAAAATAAATCTCGCGTGTAATAATATTATTCCGTATTGTTATGCGGTTTATCTGCCGCACGCACTCTGCGCAATGCGGATGCGCCGATAATAATTGTACCTTCACTGGAACAATAATACCCTCCTGTGTGCAAAAAGCGTATAGTTTTCGGAAAACACAAATAACGTTTTAAAAAAAAAATCACATAGGAGGATTTTTCATAAACTTTTTATTACGATTTATTGTGGATACCACGTCATAGAAGAATTAATCAATTATTTTTCATTGAAAAAAGACGACAGCATGATTTTACCAATAAACGGCTTATTTTTTTCCGAATCCGGGGATATAAGTACTAATACCTCAAAACCATACATTTGGCACATATAGGAGGTTTATTCCCATGAACGACGATATAATATCATAATATGACTCCTTCCTCAGAAGCGTATAATAACATACTTTTAATATTTACACATCAACATATTTTTTGTTGGGATTGTGAGAACTTATCGTTATACTCGATCTGAGCTATAATAGGTATGGAAATACATAATTACTACCTACCTACAGAAAAAAATTATTTTTAAAGAAAAACCGTCCACTTAAATGTATTAAGCATTTTGATCGTTCCGAAATACGCCAACGTGCAGGGTTCGTTTTTATAGTATATAGATATCAGTACTCTAAATTTATTTCTGAAACGAACGATTATTTTTAATACTAAAATAGATGAGTAATAAACAGTAACGCCTACTTAAGTAACTATATATATTGTATAGAATAGGTAGTGTTAATATTATTACAATGATGAGTTAGATAATATAATGTGTATTTTAAAAAAAGATGTGTTACAAAGACATATTTTGCTATTGTAGGTTAGGTTTTAATACCTGTTTCAATAATATTCATATACATTTCTCGAATAAAGATCAAATATTTTTTTTTACTACTTCGTCAACTTTAACTCTTATACAAATAATATTGTTAGACCGCGGACACGTATGCCATCATATTATTATTATATAATAATAGTCTTCTTCCATACGTCATACGTGTTCATAATGATATTAGTGATTTAGGTATGTGATATTTGATTCGACTCTCACATATTATTATAATAAACATTATTACAGTTAGGAAATCTTCGACGATTTTAGGCCATATATTATTAGAAATTGTAGAAACTTTTTTAATCTTGTAGCTTTTAAAACTTTTACTTTTAACATTTTTACTTCTTTTGTCCGAGCAAGATTATAATACGACATTGAGGTTTGGTCGCCACACTTAAATTGTCAAATTCAATGTTTAGAAAATGTTCCAAATGTTCCACGTTTTCTTCGACTTATGGCCATCAAATATAACTTAACTCGTGTGCAATAATCTCCTTATCGACCGCTGCTGTTAAATTTGTTTGTCATATTTATCCGAACGAAGGAAAATATCTGATATGAAATTTTTATTTAACTTGCTAACTGTTTTATCGATTGTCCTGAAATTTTAGGTTTTCTCAATTCCATTGTCCCTCAATGGCTTGATGTAGAACTAGGTAGGTCGCTATACCTCTATGTTTTATGTATTCACGCATAGAACTAATAATATGCTTAAGCTTCTCCAAAAATAGGACAATGTCATAATAGTTAATGGAAAAAAATTGAATTTTTCGATTTTAATACCATTGAATCATTTAATAATTATTTAAAAATAATTTTTGCATGCAAATATTTGTGTTATTGTATTATTATTGTATAATTATTGATTATTTCTATGTTAATATGTTAAACTTTAAATTATAAATTATTGTAATTGGAAATTACCTTTGAAATTTTAAATAAACATAGTTATTATTGTTTGTTTGTAGTTTTGTACTTACCGAGTACCTACCTAAAATCACAAGACACTTACAGGTTTCCCAGAAGACCAGCACATTTTGGATGCATAAATCATAAATCGTAGAATCATAAAATCATAAAATACTGTGGTATTTTTTCAAAATAAAAAATGTTATCTCGATTTTTAATACTTTTATAATAGTTGGGTTATATTAAGCTGTGAATTGTAGGAAAATTAGTTCTTTTTAGCTCATTGTAAAACATGGCTTTCACACAGTTTGAATTAAGTAGGTACTGACAAATTCAATTTTGAAACTTTTTTTTTCAATTCTAATTTTGTACATATATTTTTTTTAAATGTTTGTCAATATAAATATCTTATGCGTTCTATGCTTAAACGTCGTACTGAATTATTAGTATAATTATTTCAAATTATTTTACCCTCGATGGATTTTTTTACTTTTCAAATTTTTATTTTTCCTACAGTGCGTCTATTAATGATTTTAATGCATTTTTTTAGTGCAACATTAAATTCACAGCCTTGGCTATTATACAATTCCAACGTTTCGTCGATTACGGTCACCAGCATAATACGTTATAAATTTATTATAATATTAGGTATATATTACAGTCTCTAATAATACATTTTTAGATACCTACCTACTATATTATGTATATAATACTAACGCATATACCTAATATTATTGTATAGTTACATATCATATTATATAAAAATATAAGACATTACGCGGTGTGCGATTATTATTTAATATATTATTGTTACCTGCAGATCCGACTCGTTCTGCTCGTCCGACTGCACATTCTTCGAACAGAATAAAATTAAAACTGAAACCAAATTATTACAATATAATATCATTATATTTTCGTCAAACTGGACGCGCGCGGCATCGTCGTCTCCTGCAGCTGGAGTGTGACTGTGTATTAATGAATCGCGGACGCACAAACAACGGTCATTTATTCGTTTTCGTTTTCGTTTTTTTTTTATGTGATAGGAAATGAAACGGAATTTTTTTTTAATTTTATTTCACATATCGGCAGCCCTCCGTTTTGAACGGCTTCCGCACAATCCGGAAGTAAACATGAATGAATCCGTGTACAGGTACAATGCGTCGTTAATAGACTGCTGCTGCGGAGCAGCGCGCAACACGCAAAACGTATATTAATCGGCCGTTGACATCTAACACAATTGGTCCTGCAAAGCAGCGTATATTCAAATTAAAAATCTATCGTGTGTTTATTATTATCGGTCCGGACGTGCATTTCTGTTTCAACCGAGTATAATATGTGTACAGTGTACACGTTGCTGGTACATATATATATATATGATGTTTTATACACACATATTATATTATGTATATATTTATCTACATAATAATAATATTATATATTATATCAGGTGCCGCAATAGCGCGCTGCGAGACCGAATCGGGTATATACTTTTTGTATTTTCGTAACGGGCTGGCTAGCACTATATTATAATATTATCGTCCGATCGGCACGCGTTTTTTTTTTTTTTTTTCATTTATAAAGCACACTAAAATATAATAGCTGTAGGCTGTATATAATAGAAATAGAAATGGAAGTCTGTATGCGTACCTAAATGCGCCGTATCTATATTCAAGCACGACTCTGGAACCTAACCTGATGACATTTTGAGAGAATATGACTTACGTTCTGGGAAAAAATGCTGCTGTTGAGGTAAAACACCTCGCTGAGAAGGAGTTACCTGGTGGTGAATTATGATGTATATCCTGCAGGACTCCGGCGGACTTGATTTCGATATAGGATTAATCCATCGATTATATGAACCGGTCTCGAACCATGCAGCTGATCAGCGTCGCAATATATACATATACAGTGACCTATTCAACTCCTGCGCCCGGAAAAACGAGAGATGAAATAAAAACACACCTGTTGCGCATATATAATCTGCCCGGATATTATGTAACTTAAAAATAAAAATGGTTAACGGGATCACATCAGTTCGTTTTTCTCGGGATTAGCCAGATTATACAGCTATGTATAGTAATAATTAGTATAAATGTATATATATTTAAATTAATATATTGAGTACCCATACACATGTATTTACACACTATATAGATTATGGGTAGCTATGTATATACTGGCATATTGCATCCTATGCAGTATACAATTATTAGAACTATATAATCTATATAGAACGACTTCCGTTGTTTTTAATTTGTATAATGCTACTCATATATAGTTTATTATAAAATCAATATTATTAATACAATACAATAAAAGCAATTATTATATTTTGTTCGATCCCGATAGAGTCGGGGAATCTTTATAATATAAATAAAAAAATAAACATATTATTGACCGCGCTATATAATATTTAATATATAACAGATAGTTAATGACCAAAAATATATTTGAACACCAAACAGTTCGTATATTCATATTGGTTGTAATTTTGTAAATTGAGTATATACAGCTGATTATTCATAATTAGGGCTAGGATTTATACGCAATAAAAAATTGTAAAACATGCATTAGATTTATTAAAAATATGCAAAAACACGCGACAAAGAAAATATGTGATTAATATGTGACACAAAATACAAAAACTCAATTTTTAAATTCTAAAATATTAAAAATATTACTATAAACTATTAATGTTAATTAAAAGTATTACACGAAACAATGATGTGATGTTTAAAAATGTTTCAAAAATAAAAGACCTTCTTTCAGATCTTACCTAGTATGTTTTTATACTTGCTACGTTCGACATCACGTGAATAGTGATTTTTGCGTTTTCAATCTTCCCACGGAGTTATGAGATTGTAATGAAAATCTTCATCCTGCAGAATACTTCCATTTTTACACTTTACATACCTACCTACTATACCTGTATAAATACTCGAGTATTTTTTTTTGTTGGACTTAAATATTCTATTTTTGTTTTTTACCAACCACGGCGGCTAAAATATACCATAAAACATGCGTTTTTGGTTTTTTACTGTTAAAATATGCAAAGTAAAATAACCACCATTTGCTTCGTCGCGACGTAATTCGTGGACATTTCAAACAAAAGTAGTGATCAAAAGTTGCAAACAAATTATGCCAATGCATAATTTAAATCCTAGCCCTACCTAATCATCGTCATCGCGTGTAAGAGTACACAAATGCGTAGTAATAAAAAATATGATGCTAAATAAAAAAAGGTACAGCCTATCTACCAATAATTCTAATATTGTGCACCTATATAGTTGAAATAACGCGTACATACACCCGTACATATATAAATAATATGTATTGGTGCTATTATATAATATTGTTAATCTCATTAATTGATATTGCGCAACGTAACACAACGTATTTAATTAGTTGTACGGCATACCTACTTATAATAATAAATAAATAATAATCAATAATCATAGACCTATACGATGATGATGATGATGATGATGATGATGATGATGATGATGATGATGAAGTCTACGTTATAATAGTTTACGAACAGATATCGAGCGATGACGCATATATTATCATCGATAAGCAAATGCATTAAAAAAAAAAAAAAAAAAATCTTTTATTTGTCTTTTGGGAAAAGGCCCGACCCGCGCGATCTCGTATATGTTGTAGGAAACGGTTATATTTTGTTATCGTACGAAAATAATGTTCGTAAGATTAGAATGAAAAAAAACTCGTGCTGTTAACATTGAATAATTTCATGCACGACGAGATTAACGAGAATGAGCCCAGATATCGCGCCTCTGCAGCAGAGTTCGACTTCGGTCCGGACGATTAGCGCCCGCTCGCGTTCGGAATATCGGAACACATTAAAATATTTTTTATCATTATTTTATTCACGGCCGTTATGAAATAGCAGGCATGGAAATTAAAAACATCTTTAATGAAATACCTCTGATCAAATACAATATAATATACAATAATACAGTGGCGGCGCGAACTTTTTTGACAGTGAGACAAGAAAATGTTAGTTGCAGTACACACGACCCACCTATTTAATTTGCGTATCATTCTGGTGTCATTTTGTGTCACTGACATAGGCGTGTCTACGGGGGAGGCAGGGTGGGCACCGGCCTCCCCAGCGACGTTCTTGGCCTCTTGGTCTCTTGGGTTATAATGATGAAACCACGAATATAGATATAAATTATAATTATGTATATATGTATATGTATAGTATCTATATCCGTAGCTGAAACAGTAACAGTAACCGTAGGTGATCGATAAGAAATGTTATCAATGTCAATAAAGTTTTCGTCCATAGAATATAGGTAGGTAATAATCACGGACTAAGATAGTCTATATATAGACTTAAGTCTTAATCTAAGACCGTGGTCTAACCGTGGTCCGTGGTAATAATTCTTTATTATCCAACTTGTACATAACATTTACAACCGTGGACCGTGGTTTTTGTGAAGAATGCCGGTTTGTTTTGTTAATAAGCCTGCTGCAGCAGCATATTGTGCCAAATTTTTGATAACAGAATCGCAGCGTAATTTTTAATTTTTATTCGAATTTAAAATAGGTTTATTGTTTAATACGAATAGACATATAGTATATTATACAATATAAATATTATTAAATAATAAATATCAATAATCAGTATGGCAACCAAAGGTAAACGATTGAAAACTTTGCATGAGTTTTTTATGCCAAAAATAACAAAACAAAATTCTGGTAAGTTTAAATTAGTATTTAGTTAAAAACCAGTTAATAGGCGAATGGAATTGTAAAATTAAATTGTAAATTTATTGGAATTTTTCTTAGTTGTAATATTTTAATAAATTACTTGTTTAACCAAACTGATAAAATAACTGTTTTATGTGTACTATTTATTGTGTAATAACTAATAAGATGTATATCTGATTAAATATTTATAAAAAATGACTAAGTACCTAGCACATTAGTTAATAGGCCTTATTTATTAAGTTCATAGTTGTAAATTGTAATAGCGTATAAGAAACCAGTTTTAAAATCAAGTAAATCTTTAATTTTGCGGTGTGAAAAAATTCCAGGTGCTATATAATTTCCATAGAACAAAAATAAGTCACAAATATAGACATATATTATAGATCGCTGTAGTAAGTAAAAAATTTTAATTTTATAACTGGCCTCCCCAGCCATGGAGGTCTGGACACGCCTATGGTCACTGACTACTGTACAATACACTTTTGTGTACTGACTAGCTACTATAGTCTATAGCAGTGGTCTCAAACATACGGCCCGCGTACCGCCCTTTCCATGTGGCCCGCAATAAAAATACATTTTGAACAAAAATATACTAAAAAATTGGTAAAACGTTAATTTTATTTTAGGCATCATAAATACATAGAATATTATCTGACGTCCATAATGTTTTATTTTATATAGATAGTTCAGAAATCCATTATACTCAAAAAAGTATTTGAAATGCGGTAAATCTAATCTACAAAGATAAATATAATTTGTATTTCGGCGTAAGTGCAGTAATAGTGGGTAAAAAAGAGGCACTTAAAATTTGGCCCTCGAACTTTTTTTGAAAAAATATATGGCCCTTAGATAATTTGAGTTTGAGAACACTGGTCTATAGGTACTTACAGACCCAAGGGCCAAGACCCCTTTTAGCTGTGAGACAATTGTCTCACAAAAACCTACTCGCGCCGCCACTGCAATAATATACACACGCGTATCTCGATCATCGCGTCGTCCATTGGTACGCGCACTGATATTGTATGTCTGCAGGTGTGACCTCCGCGCGACAGTATATAACATATTATATGCAATAAATATTATAATAATAAACGTTTCAAATTCTCTATATTATACATGTGTGGAACTGGTATGAAAAATTGTAAACCGATTAAAATGGTATATTATCGTTTAAATATTTAGGAGTGACAATAGGATTTGTCTTATTATTAAAACTTATTTAGAATCTAGTATCGAATTTTCAAACCTTTAATAAGAATATGACATTTCTTACGAATTTTTAACCACAAAACAATTTGAAAATATTCGATATTTTGATGACCAAATTTTAACTTAAAATGTCTTTAAAAAATTACAATTATAATATATTTGTTTGATTTTTCGGTTACACTATAAACTATTAACGTAAAATATTATTTAAAATTTTCAATCCTTAGTTATAAAAACTGAACATTTTATAAGTTTTTAACTACAAAACAATTTGCAAATGTTCGATGATGAATTTCGGTCAAAATTTGAAGTTTAAATGCTTATAAAAAAAAAATGGACCTATGTATTTTTATTATTTTTTATCTACTATTTTAACAACTTATGAAGTATCTTGTATTACATTTTCAAGAAATTTGACCCAACGAAATTTTTTTATCAATATTTAAAGAAAAAAAATTTGAAAAAACCAAAAATTTCTTAGACCTACGATTAGCTCAAAAATTATCAAAATACTTTTAACTTCTTTGATGTCACTTTGGCAAGAAATTGGTAATCTGAATGTTTGATGAAATTTTCAAATGTCTACGCTAATTTATTCCTTTTTGAATTACATTAAAACAAGAAAATCGTTCCCGGAGAAAACTGGTGAATATCAAATGTCTAATTTCAAACGCTCATAAAAAATTAGTTTGACTGTCCCATAAACTTTTTCTCTTTTATAAAGGTAGAAAAACTTATAATCTCGTGATTAATTTTAAAACTTAGATTTAAATAGAAAATATTTTATGAATTTTCTAATTTAAAAAAACTGCACAATCTTGCATGATTTTTACGTATTTTGTCGAAATTTTAACTTTAGACGCTTATAAAAAACGATTAGAGACAAACGCTAATTTTTTTCTTACTTTTCACGTACAACAAGTTATGAAGAACATTGTGTTACATTTTCAAGAATTTTGACTGACTGAAAAAAATTTTATCAGCAATAATAAAAATAAAAAAAACTCGAAAATTAAGTATGTTTATAATATTAGCTCAAAAAAAGTCAAAACATATTGAAAATTGTATTGTGTTTAGAAATTACTTATATAAACATTTTGTGAAATGTTCATGTATATTTACAGTCATTATTTCTTTTGCAGTTACACCAAAAATAAAAATCAATTTTGTCAATAATTGGCTTCACGTAAAAAATCCCTTTTTTTCTTTAATTTTTTTTTTGTTTTTTTTACGTGTTTATAAACTATTAAGACATTTTTACTTTTGCCCCCCCCCCAAAGTACCAACTAGATTCACTTTCCTATCAGAAAAATGCTGATGAAGAAAATCGGAACACTTTTACTGCTCTTAAACGTGGTGACACACAAAATAATTAAAAAATTAAAAAAATTAAAACTAAAATTAAAAATTATAAAACACACATTATTGCAGAATCAATACATTCATCGCTCTGCTCAGAATCTAATATAATTAAAGCATGTAGGTACCGACTAGGTCGTCCAAAAATCGGATATTGGGCGCTCAGCTTTTGCATTTTATTAATATTTTTGCTGCGAAAAAATGTACACTTTTTAAGAGGCCTCCTCTACCAACTATATTGGTAATATTGCCAAACGGCAATTATTATTATTATACTCTTATGTGATAATTTAATCTATAACAGTATAACATAATATTAACATGTAGTTGCTTGCGATGAAACATTATAGCCTGCAGGTCAAACCGTATAATACTTTTAACCTCTATTCCAGTATTGTATTTGTTTATCATGACCTAGGTAGGTATTTATTAAAAATATAAATTATAACTATACATAATAGTCTGCCGCGGATTATTGTTCTAGCACACACACGATGCGCTTATCATTAAAGCGATAAACACAAACTTCGTTTTAAATTACTGAACAATATTCCGTATAATATTGATAATTATTCCCTAGTCGTATTATTGGTGTACTGCAGTAATCAAAGTTTAATTCCGGAAAAAAAACTATCATAAAAAACACTATTTATGCCTATTAATACGCGGGTGATCAAACGAAATACTTCTTTATGGTATACACATTGGTATACACTATTTTTATTTTTATAATAGAAAAAAAAACTAACGTTTTTGAACAGTCGACATTTTTAAAAGTGCTTCGTACAATATAATCGATCTATGGAATAAAAAAATCCAAAAATTAATTATGCCCATAATAGGTCAAAAAAAGTCAAAACACATTGAACATTTTATTGTGTATAGAAATTATTACTTATATAAACATTTTGTGAAATTTTCAGGAACGTGGTGACAGACAAAAAAAACGCACATCATTGTAGGCGTAGGTACTATAGGTACCTACTTATTATATTGAATCTTATTTTTTTTTCAAGATTAAAATTAAATAACGTTAGATCGGCGCAATATCACTTTAGTCGCTAGTCGATACTGCAGGTTATTAATATTTTAGGCTATAGGAAATAATTAGTCTAGGGCCCGGAAGTTCATGCACTAAAAACTATCAAAATATGCGCTTAAAATCACCGATATGTGCTAAATATGCATTTAAATTTTTTTTTTTTACACCAAGATTTTTTTTTGTTTTTTGTAAAAATAATACTTAAAAGTTGTGGAAAAATATGAAAAATCTAATTAATATGTTTAATACGTTGTATTTACTTCAAGAATTACAATTATTTACAACAAGGGATTTTGACAGGTTTTCAAATACAGATGAATTACGATTATCAGCCAAAATATTTTTTGTAAAGAGAAAAGCTCCGTTTTACATCGACAGAAGAAATTGGAGCATCCTTGAAATGTATGAAGTCATTGATTTGAAGATCTTCTAGAAGGCCGCCCGTCTGTTGTTGTTTTTTCTCCTGACATTGACTTGATCCGATTTTTGAAATTGTTGACAGTGTCTTAAACCGCTCTCCATAACTATTGTTCCGATTTATTGTAAATTATAACGCCTTCTGAAACTTTGATTTCTTTTAATTTCTTTATGACATTATCTACGATTTGAATTGTTTCAACTTTAAGAGTGTTCCTCGAGTAAATAGTTCTACAGATCACTTTTATCGGAGTATTTGAGAATATAATCATTAAATTTAGCCAGAAGTGTAACCGGCTTATCGCACCTATCAGGATATAAATTACATAATATTAAAGTACAACCTACAGTTTTGAATAGGTTTTTATAAAGACATATTTTTTTAACAAATATATTTTGAAATATACTCAAAGTTCGAAATATTAATAAAAAAAAAATAACACAAGTAAAATGCAATTATATTTTAAAATATGCACTGCATTTGAAAACCTCAAATTATGCGAAAAAATGCAAACTAAAAAAAACTCTTTAGGTTGTGGTTCAAATTCATAGCTCATCCAGTAACTTATTGATGCACTCAGTAAAAACATGCAAATGTACAAACTTCCGGGCCCTGACTAAATTACATTTTCAGAGTATATAGAGAAAGCGATCAATCGTTGCAGTCGTGACTGGAAGTATTGCCAAGTGACAGTTTTCCAAATCATTGGAAATGTACTATATTATTATAATTTTTTCTTGCCCGCTTACGAATGGTCACACTCGCATGACTCACGGATATCTCATGGCCAAAGAAGACTCTCCATCATGCCCGACGTGCGGAACAATCATCACAGTCAAGCATATACTTACAGAATGTCGAAAGTTCATTGAAAGGCGCATTGAATCAAAACTGCCAGAGACATTATACGAGATGCTAGCACCCACTCCCGAGACGACCATAAGACTACTCGATTTCATCAACACAACAGAACTTCGTCAACTGATGTAAATATTAGTACTTTAGTTAAAATAAATTGTAAATATAGTGTAGTAATGCAAGAATAGGCTGCGCACACAATATGTATATATTTATCTCTTTTCATTTACATGTGATTTACTATATGTACATATTGTGCATGCACTCTAGATTACTACCTTCTTATATACGTACAGGTATACACACACAAATGTATATACACATGCATACATATAAGGACTTGATTATGTATTAAACCAACTTACCCTACTTTGACTGAATGCTTACCAGGTACTTGATGGATGAAAGAAGGAAAAATAGGTTTAATATTAATTTACTTATAATTTGATATCAATTGACAACACAACTATTATATTAGAACTATTTAATAAAACACACTTAATATTAGAGATATACAAATATTACAAACAACATATATTGTATGGCTCACCACGTATGTCTATCCCCGAGGATGTACGCAGGGAGAGTGATGTTGTGTGGATCGAGGCGATGGTCGATGGGTATCGTCCGAGTACAGATGGGAGACATTTATGTATGAAGGACATAATAATATATGACCACAGATGTTTATTATAATATAAGCATCTGTGTGACTGTGTTTTATATAATATTATAATATATATTATGTAGAGGAACATGATGATAATACTCTTCTTGTATTATTCAGCTATGAAGAGTGGCTATCATTACAATAGGTAATAAGTAGAAATTAAGCTAGTATGTAAGCAATTAATATAAACTAAACATGTAACGCTGGCTAATAACCACCGTAGTTGATGCCATAAAACAATTAATAAAAAAAAAAAAATATTATAATTTACTGTAAAATAAATTATAAAAAAATATTATATATTCCTATTTTGTGCACAAAACAAAATATCTCCTCGGAAACTTGCGTCATAAAGTCATACGCACGCAGTATATGGAATAATAAATAAATTCAAACCTGATATACCTATATTATATGTTATAAATTATAATATCTGGCACGATAAAACCGATATATCTATAGTCGACGATTAGACGTAAAAACCCGTTTTAACTAACAAAAATAATATGTACATTTATTGTTTGTATATATATATACCTACCGCGCATATATAATTCGTTAAAATAATGTCAAATAATTTCCGTCCGATATCGATTGTACAGGTGTGACTCTAGAAGGCCTGTTGCGATTGATCACTAAACTAGAAGAGTTGCTGGAAAAAGACATAGACGTACTGGCCATGTTCACTTGGCTGAACGTCAATTTCAACGCGGTCATACGGGCGACGCTTTCCCTGTTTCTCCGGTTGATCGCCGCGGCCGTGGACTGCAAGGTGTTGACGTACGGCCGGTCCGTGAACAATTTCAGAAACGTCTGTTTTCTGGGGCACGACGGCAGAACTTGCCCCAAGAATTGTAGCCAAGCGACGTTCTCGTGCACGGACTTGCGGTAGTCCTCCAGCGATATCCTGTTGTCGCGGTCCTTGTCCACCTCGGTCATGACCAGGTCGACGAAACTCTGGTCGTACTCCTCCATGTTGACCAGTTTGCACATTTTCTTGCTGTTCCGTTTGGCCATCAGCAGCACGTCCTCTTTTTTTATGTATTTCGGTGACCTCAGCATTTCCGTATACACTTCGAAGCAAAAGTTGATCAGGTCGGGCAGAGATCCCTTCAGCATCATCGACAACACCTTGACGAACTCGGGCCCGGTTATGTACTCCTTGTTGGTCTCGGAACACAGTAGATATATCTTGTCCACGGCGTCCACGTTTCTCACGCCCAAAAAAACGTCCATGAACTGTATGAAATGAAACTTGTCCATGGGTTTCGTGTTTTGTTTGGTCAGCATGTAATGCATCTGCAGCAATCGGAGCGATTCTATTTTGTTGAAATGCGTTGTGCGCGAGAGGAGGGTTCCGACGTCCGAAAACCTGTGCTGCAGACGTATGTCCAGAGTCACCGGCAAACACTTATTGATCGGACTGTATGGCATTTTCATTTAATTTGGAATTATGTACCTACCTAATAATTTTAAAACTCTCGGCAATTCGAATAGTATTTCAAAATTGAAGTACTAATAAATGTGTTATTTGTGCATTGTATATTTGACGAACAAAATCATTACGTTGCAGTCAACCAGTATTAAACACGCGCTTTTGTTTTTATATATTTTGTTTCCATGAGAACCGACGACGCCGGGAATTAATGTGACTGCATTAATTGTGACATGATATTCTTGATACTATTTTTGGTAAGACATAATATTCTATATCTGCAGTCAGTATCGGTCTTGCTCACCCGCGGCTACCCGGTGGTCGCCGGGGGCCTGCGGGTATTTTTTAATATTAAGGGGGGGGGGGGGGCAAAAGGAAAATGTATAATATTAAAATACTAAATCGTCGAGAGTTTTAGTGTGTATGACTATTGAAATTATTTTTGAATTAACCACACAACGTCTAGTTTATTATTAGCACGTTGTGAGTGGAATTGAAATACTGCATTGTGTACTCCGTGCACACGAGTCAAGTGTGAACTAGTATTTTAAAAACTAAACTGTGATCTCCGATAAGCCATCAAGCTTGATCTATCTATAAGTAGATTCTTTAGTTTGTTGTTTATTTGTAGAAGCCAGAGTTCAACTTATAAACAATAAGATAAAATGAATACACATACTAACCTATGTTAGAATCTCCACTTTCCAGCAATAAATTCTCAAAATACTACTTTTCTTTGTTTAATATCGAATTAGTCTTTTTATTTCATTAAATCGATTAACATATAATATTGATTCTGGCAGACACCAAAGAGCCGAGAAATGCATTAGTATCAGAATTTTTTTTTTAACAATATTGTCGAGTCTACCACATATATATATATATTATGATATATTTTAACAGCCGCCCGTCTATCATATATAAAGCTTCTGCAAATGTTGACAACGCTAGAGCGAGTAAAAATTACATACAACCGAGGTCGTCTTCCGACTGAAGGGTCCAGTGTACCAACCAGATGAGTCCACATTTTCGTGAAATCGTTTTTATGTGGTGGATTCAGAATAAGAAAAATATGCTTCACATTTCGGTGTAACAAACGGGTAGGTATGTCCGATTATTAGATACGGTGATATCAGCAAAATGGACTTACCCGGTTCGCGAAAATTTAGTGCAATAATCTAGGTCACTTGTAAACAATTAAGCTTAAGGAGATTCGATACCGATTGTTTTTAAGGGGTTGATTATAGGCAATTTTAAGGCGACTTCTATAGTGCGTGCGTGCGTGCCGTGGCTTGAATATTTTGTGTGTATAGTAAACGATGACTATATAGTGTCGGTGGATTTGATGAACATGATCTACTATTTTTTTTTTGTCTAATAGTATCAATTGTTTGCCCCAATTGTACAGACTGTTTCAGTAATCGGACACTAATTTCAAAAACATATTTGAATTATTCATAAAGTTTACTTGAAAACGACTTTCTTACATTTTTAAATTATTTTTTTAGTTCAATATTATTAATATATTAAAATTTATAAAATTCTAAATTTTTATTTAAAATTTTGAAGAGTTCAAATGATCAATTTCAAAAAAGTTGAAATGTCGTTTTCAAGTAAGCTTCATGACAAATTCAAATATGTTTTTGAAATTTGTATCCGATTACTGATACAGTCGGTACAATTGGCAAAAGATATGTCTATTTCAGTCGAAAACACAGCCGGGTCGAATCCCCGGTCGTTATCATTCGTTATCGTATCGCATCATCGTTAATTTTTTTTAAATTTTTTTCTCGTGTATCTAATTAAAATTTTTAAAATTTTGTATGTAAAATGTATTTAATAAATTGCATATTTTGGCATTATACCTCATATTTTGATGTTTTTTAACGTATGCTCATATTTAAGTACTTTTTATCGCATAAAGTTCGCCGAGCCTTGAATATAAATATTTAAAATATGTTAAATATTAATGATTTAACCAATTTTTATTGAGATTTTTTTGTACCAATTAATGAGTGTCTCGTGGCGATACAAACTTCAGTTTTTCGAATGAGAACCCCGTATTTTACCGACAATTATATTTAGTGGATTTTTCGGAAGGTAGGTAAGCGGCGCATGCCCGGTCAAAAGCAAGAAATAAAAAGTTTAACATTTGTTATGACAATGTGACTTAAACATTCAAATGTCAAATCACAACTTTTTATTAATACATATTTGAGTATTCAATTTATCAGGTTCCTTCGAAAAAAATTAAATGATTTTTTTTCGTATAGGCAATTTCTTTACAGAAAAGCTCGTCTTTTTGGTTGCCTGCCCCTTATCGTTATTATAGGAATGACCGGTCGGTTGCGGTAGGAGATTTCCTCGTTTTTATGTGACTGTTGAAAGCGCTTATTGATATTTTTAAAAACGGAATAATTGCAATATTTCGCTGTTGCATTTCCGATTATTTTCATTTTAGACTGTAATTGTTAAGTTTTAAGTTAAAATTTTATTTTAGCGCTTACCCAACATAAAATATTACCGCACGCCACTGCTATATTATAACTTATATATTATTAACAATTAATCGGAATTGGTAGAGACCGTTTTTAAGGAGTTCCATATAGGCAATTTTCTAAATTAATTAATCTGTACGTAGTAATAGTGACTATTGCTGTGTGACTGATGACTTGTATGTAAAAGAATACCTGAGTGCAATTACATAAAGTTTTAAAAATGTATATATTCAATATATCCCATATAGGAATTTATCAAATCAATTATAATAAAGGGTATGTTTTGTATGTTAACATATTTACTTTAAACATTATTAATAGCTAGTATTAACTATATATACCTTTTTTTTACAAAATAGATTATGAGGAACCTTGAATTACATTTTTAAACTTTAGGTTTAAATTCTCAAAATGTTATACATTTTTCACTACAAAATAGTTTGTATATTTTCTTGATTTTGTAAGAATTTTAACTTTAAACGTTTATACATTTTTCATTGTTTTCCTATCGATTTTTTTTTTGTGGTTGTGGTAAGAAAAACTTATTTAGAATCTATTGTTGAATTTTTAAATCTTAAATACGCATAGAAAATTTTTTATGAATTTTTAACCACAAAACAATTTGAAAATATTCGATATTTTAATGACTAAATTATAACTTAAAATGCCTTTAAAAAATTATAACTATAATATATTTTTTTGAATTTTTGGTTACACTATAAATTATTTACGTAAAACCTTGTTTTGAATTTTCAATCCTTAGTTATAAAAACTGAACATTTTATAAATTTTTAACTACAAAACAATTTGCAAATGTTCGATGATGAATTTCGGTCAACATTTGAAGTTTAAATGATTATAAAAAAAAATTGGCCCAATGTATTTTTATTATTTTTTATCTACTATTTAAACAACTTATGAAAAATCTTGTATTACATTTTCAAAAAAGTTTACCCAACGAAATTTTTATATCGATATTTAAAAAAACCAAAAATTTCTTAGGCCTACAACTAACTAAAAAATTATCAAAATATTTTTTTGATGTATAGAAATTGGTAATCTGAACATTTGGGGAAATTTTCAAATGTTGACGGTAATTCCTTTTTGAATTTCATTAAAATAAGAAAATTGTTCCCGGAGAAAACTGGTAAATATCAAATGTCTAATTCCAAACGGTTATAAAAAATTAGTTTGAGTTCCCAATAAACTTTTTCTTTTATAGAAATTTAGAAAAACTTATAGAGAATCTTGTGTTAAATTTTCAAATCTTAGATTTAAATAGAAAATTTTTTACGAATTTCCTAATTAAAAAAAAACTGCATAATTTCGTGATTCTTACGTATTTTGTCGAAATTTTATCTTTAGACGCTTATTAAAAACTATTAAAGACATACGCTCAACATTTTTTTTGTTTTTCACGTACAAGTTATCAAGAACATTGTATTATATTTTCAAGTTTTTTGACCGACTGAAAAAAATTTTATCGGCAATAAAATAAAATAAACTCGAAAATTAATTATGTCTATAATAGCTAAAAAAAGAGTCAAAACATATTGAACATTTTATTGTGTATAGAAATCGCTTATATAAACATTTTGTGATATTTTCATGTATTTAAGGTCATTATTTCTTCTCTTACACCAAAAATAAAAATCAATTTTGTCAAAAATTTTCTTCACGTAAAAAATCCAGTTTTTTTTAAAATTTTTTTTTTGTTTTTCTCTACGCGTTTCAAAATTATTGAGACAATTTTACTTTTGATCCCCCCCCCCCCCCCAAAGTACCAACTAAACTATTCACTTTCCTATCAGAAAAGATGCTGATAAAGAAAATCGGAACACTCTTACTGCCCTTTAACGTGGTAACAGACACACAAAAAAAATACCAACATCATTGTAGAATCAATACATTCATCGCTCAAAATCTAAAAAATTTTCTAATGAAATACATAAAAATGATAAATAATAAAAATAAACAACAACAAAAAGGTCGGCAAGTGGGTGCCGCTCTGCTGTACAATATGCGACGAGAGTAGGTACTCGAGTGGATCACTTTCATGGATGTGTTAAATTTGAATTCAATGATAATATAAATCATTGTATATGGAAAACGACTCTGAGCGAAGGCGGCCTATCAGTCTACAAACCTAAGGGTATTCAACGATATTAATGCCATTAAGATAATTAATTTTACCATTATTAATATAGTAGGTTGAATTATTTTTTGCAGAAAAAGTTACATTTTAAAATGTTATTGAGTGTATAAAAAATAATGATTTAAAAGTTTCAAGCTATCACAAAAAATGTTTTTAAATTACAACAAAATAACTAACATCGTCATTTTTTATTAAAATATCTAATTTTGTCCAAATTTGAACTAAATGTCTAAAGAAAATTATTTTTTTAATATATTATTTTGATTTTATTGGTTACACCAGAGGTTCCCAAGCTGTGCGCCGCGGTGTGTTGTCAGGGGAGCCGCGGCTGTGCCTCGCTGCCGAAAAATCTCACTAATTCAATTTGTTTTCTACAAATAAACTATGTCTAATTTACTTTACCTAATAAAATTAAAATTAAATATTTCAGTGTATAATTATATAAAATAAATATTACCATGTTATCTATTGCAAATTATACATGTTTGTTATTTTATTTAAAAAAAGGTAGTAAATTTTATTAAGGGCGCCATGAGCAAACTTCAGTTCTAAAAGGGCGCCACGAGTAGGAAAAGTTTGGGAACCTCTGGGTTACACTATTGAATACTTACCAAAAACCTTGTTTTCAATTTTCAATACTTAGCTTTAAAAACTGACCATTTTATTACATTTTTACCTAAAAAATAATTTGTAAACATTTGAGATTTTAATGAATTTGGTCAAAATTTAAACTTTAAATGATTATATAAAATTATATAAAAGTGTGCATTTGTATCTTAAATATTTTCGAAACTGTATTTATAACAACTTACGAAAAACCTAATTTGGAACTTTCAATCTTTAGTTATAAGAATTTAACATTTATAAATTTTTACTACAAAATAATTTGAAAATATTCAATCTAACCGACGGCGAGCCGATGACGCGACGGGACGACAGCAGACGGCCGGACGCACCCGCGTCCTGGACCGCGCGTTCCGCTCTACCAAGTAAGTGGGGAAACGATGCAAGTACTGGTATTTCAAGGTCGACGGGGAGACGAACGGCCGAAACCGCCCACCTGGACCCCCGACTCCCACTTATGCTACACCTCATCATGTCTCCGAACGGGCGAATGTAAGTTCCTACACGAGACCTAGCAGGTAAGAAAAATACATATGTTAGTTACTACACTATAGAAAAAGGTGCATATTATGTAAGTTCTTACACGGCAAAAAACAGGTACGTATGCTAGTTCCTACAAGGTAAAAAAAGTTCAAATGTCAAATGTAAGTGTATACTTGAGCTATATTATGGATTAGGCTACAAAATAATAAAAATAGGTACATTTTCATAAATAAATAGATACCTAATGATGATGATAAAATATAATAAAAATCGCATAATGCATTGATAATACCATAGGCGCAACTAGGGGGGTGCTTGAGGGTGCTTCAGCACCCCCAGCTTTTTATTTAGCACCCCCACACCAAAACCACCAAAAATTTAAAAATCATGAAAAAAATGTTGTTTTTTTTGTATTTGACATTTATTAGGACAAACACAAATTGGTTGCATGATGATTATAGTTATATCATATATTAGGTATGTATGTAATTATAATGATATATTATTAAATTTTTATTTAAGGATGTTACCTATGTGTATCAACTTGGATTTGTTTAAAGCCGAAATGCTTATTTGTAAGAAGGCCACATTTCCAAATGTATTTAAATTGTTACAAGTGGCTCTTACAATTCCGGTGAGTTCTGCTACGTGTGGAGAAGCTTCTCGTCAATGCGTCGTTTAAAAAACTAGCTAAGAGCAAGTATGGAACAACAGCGGTTCACGAATTTATCAATTTTAAAAGAGACATTGTTAACAAAATTAGTTCTTCAGAAATACTAGAAAAGTATTCTACTAAGAATAGAAAATTATTATTAGTATAAAATAATATTATTATGTATAATAAATATGTATATATTGCATTTAAACTTTATTATTATTTTTATCACTTAAACAAATTATATACTATAACTAATGTATTTATAAGGTATAATTCAGTGCCGGCCCTAGGGGTGGGCAAGCGGTGCGACCGCACCGGGCCCCGCGCATGGCGGGCTTGTGCGGGGCCCCACAGGCCAGTAATTATAAGTCATTGGCCATATGGGGCCCACGAAATTCTGCACCGGGCCCCGAAAACCATCGGGCCGGCACTGAGGTATATTATAGCTTTTATACTTAAATATTAGTGTGCTATGGTTGTATAGTGTGGATTGGAATGATTATAATAATTATCAAATTGTTGTATAGTAGGTGTTTGGGGGTGTGGGGGCTTGCCCCCACGGGCCTGTGTCCTCTGCATAATTTTAGCACCCCCAGTGTTTGGCCTCTAGTTGCGCCTATGGATAATACGAGTATACGGTATAATAAAAATCGTATTAAAAATGTATTATCCGTATACTGTATATTATCAATACATTATGCGATTTTCTTTATATTTATTTATTTATGAAAATGTACTTATTTTTATAATTTTGTCGCCTAATCCATAATGTAGATTAAGTATACACTTACTGACATTAAAACTTTTTTTTACCTTGTAAGAACTTACATACAGTCAAATTCGCGTATAACGATGCCGTATATAACGATATTCCGGGTAAAACGATTCCAAGCAATGTATTTGGTTGGTTTTATATGTTATGTGTAGTACTTTTATTCGGATATAACGATATCGGTTATAACGATAATCCGGATATAGCGATGTTATTTGAAAACGAAAATTGGTTTTTATAATCACCTATAGCGATTAATAATATGTATGCACATTGTATAGTAAATTTGATTTCGTCCAAGCTGACAAAGAGAGCGAAGAAGTCGTATTCAAAGTACCATATATTTCGGAAATGTATTTTTATATTGATCAGGTGCGTACTTTTGTTTCGGTAAACAGTGACATAAATACGCCAGAAGTATCAATGGCATTAAATAATATTTCTAATTTTGTTAAAAAATCTTATTCAAATTGTGAACAAACTACTATTATAGATTATTTTTTAAACAAATCGTAAACATATACTAGGTATATAATATGTATTATAATCTGCACATTTATTAAAATTTATATAAAAACCTTGAAAGTTAAAAAATGTAATCTTAAATAAATTTAAACAGTAAAAAATGTGTTTAATAAATCAATTTTTCAAAAAAAAATTTTTTTTTTTTTTTATGATCCGGATATAACGAAGTTTGGTTAAAACGATCAGATTTCCTAGGTCCCTAGAAGATCGTTATAAGCGAATTTGACTGTATATAATTTTTCCTCTGCGTATAGGAACTAACATATGTACCTGTTTTTTACAGTGTAGAAACTCACACATCTCATTTTTATATTCGTGTAGGAATTAACACATCACATTTGTAGGAACCAACGTATGTAATCGTTTACCTGCTAGGTCTCGTGTAAGAACTTACTATTCCCCCTCCGAACAATGCCAAATTAGAGTCAAGATCAACAAGGTCTTCTTTACCCGCTGATTTTTCCAAGCCCGTTCCCTTGGCTGTGGTTTCGCTTGATAGTAGATAAGGACAGTGAGAATCTCGTTATACATTTTTAACCACAAAATAATTTGAAAATATTCAATATTTTGATGCTTAAATTTTAACATAAAATGTCCTTAAAAAATTATTTTAGTGCTAAATATATTTTTTCAAACTATCTTTTAATGCAATTTCATTTTTATGCACTTAAATTGACTATCTAATGACACACACAATAAAATAAACGAATTTATTCAATTTTTTGTATAAATGCCAACTAATAGTTGGAAAATATAGTTTTTATATTAATTTTAACCTACAATCATAGAATAAGTACTATTATTCAATTATTGTAATTATTATAATCATAATTAATTGATAACTATACATTTTAATACTAGTTTACTTCATATAAATTGTAAAACAATAATATTGTATTCACTATTTAACTAAAGTTGTGTGACTTAGCAAGCAGTTATTTTTTTGGTATAGGCTAAAAGTATACTTATTGGTCATTATTATGCCATACCCCCACTGGTGTCGACAGACGCAAAAAAAAACATGCAACATTGTAAAATCAATACATTTTTTTTAGCTCAGAATCTAAAAGTAGAGGTGTGCTATAACAAAATAACACTTTTTCATCATTTAAACTTTTTTAAGTTCAGATAACTAATGCGCTTTCTTACGTTTAATTTCAATTTACATAGTATTAAATAAATAATATCAATATTAAGTTTAATATGATTACAATATTTATGAGTGAAAAAAACTTCATAAAGACTCAGGACAGGGCACTTAAATAATATTTTTATAACAAAATAGTGCCAAATAGGCGTCCAAACTAGGCCTTCAGACCTACTCCCGGACAAAAAGCGCCATATGAAAAAAAAAAAAAAACAAAATAGTTTTTATATTTTGTTTTTTTTAATGAAAATCTTTTATTTGTTTTTGACTTCTATAGGTCAGGTAAAGTAAATACTATTAGATTGAAAAAAAAGTTAAATGATTATTGAGTGCCAAATTATGTTATTCCATTAGACACAAATGTGCCATACAATAATATTAAATGCCCTTCAAATTGGCCACTCCTGACATAGGAAATTGTAAATGTATGCACTAGAATTATAAAAAATGTAATTTGAATTTTGAAAAAACCCATGCAAGTACATTTTTACTAGGTAACACAGTAATGTCCAAACATTGTACATGTGCCTTTTCTGTTTTAATATGGTGATTAAACTGTTGTCTGAAAGTGGTCGTTAATTTCAAAAAGTTTCTAGGAACAAAAATATTTTGTTTAGATCAACTTATTCATAGGATTATAGGATGAAATAAATGAATATCAAATGCCAACACAAATGGTTTTTGTTATTATTATTTTAAAAGTATTTATTATTTTGATTTTATTATAAACAAATGGTTATTTCATGTAATTTAAAGTTGATAAATTATAATAAATTATAGCATAATACTTGGTAAAAATAAAGTTACAAGTTAAATAAAAGATTTTGAAATCATGTATTTTTATGTTCAGATGTAATCATATTATTTAGACCTCTAATTAATAAATAATAAAAAGTAAGAAATTAAAATGTATTGTTTGATATTTTATTTAAACACGAATTTGTATTTATGAATATCCTTTTTAATCAAAATTATTTAAATAGTAGGTACATACTAACATTCCCAATTTGTTCATTAGGGGCTACAAATAAGCCATGAAAATAATTACAGCGGTTCAATATTTTTTGAGAAAATATTTGTTTGGAATGATAATTTAAAGCGGAAAAATATTTCTAAAGAATGTTATAATTTAGGCACGGTACTATAAAGAAATTGCTTTTTCTTGGAATGATGTTTACAGGAATCTTAAAAATTGGATGATATCAATAAAATAAATGAATAAATGTCAGCAATACTATCAGTTAGAAACAGTATTATCTAGGATAATATTACTCAGGACTTCAAAAATTTGAACTGATATTAAATGAGAATCTTATTTTACAGAATGAGTATAAAACGGGACTATATTAAATAGGTTTATATATATTTGTAATATAATATTACTATTTATTATGAGTCCTGAAAAATATGGTCTGATATAATATTGTCCCAATAAATACCAATCCCGTTCATTAATATAGGTCCTAGTATTTAGATAACTGAGTAATAATGTTCCACTTAATATAATAGATACTATTCCTATCAGATATGATTCCTGAAATTTATTTTACTCTTTAATATCATCCAAATTTGTGCGATTCCAGGAAATATTAGTTCAAGAAAATACTATTCCTGTATAATACCATTCCTAAATTATGTCATTCTGTAACAACAACATTTGGTACAAAAAACAATCACAATTATTTTATTCCTGTTAGGTATATTAGTTATTACTTTAAATATTTAATACATTTATTGAGGAGAGAATACTTTTTTAAGTAGGTATATAATTGTATAATGATACAAATTAAAATACAGTATGTGTATACTATTAAAAAAGAGAGATCAAATTTAATACTTACACAATAGTATCATTCAGTCTTAAAAATTTTTTTTGTTTTGTTTTTAAAGACTTGTTTCAAGTATTTTACAACAATTGAGTATAATCATCGCTGTAACTGTTATTCTTGTTTTTGAGTTTATTTGATTTCTTAACTTTTAGGTTTTTTAGCCTTTTTGCTTTTAAAAGCTTGGCTTCTTTTGGCATTATTTTTTGTTTTATCTTCAATTTCCAAATTTTCCGGTGTATCAGTAAGTATTGTTCTCTTTTTTTTTCTTTGTATTTTTCTCATTTTTTTATCGTCCAATGCTTGTTTTATATATTGTTTAGCATGTTCTGTTAAGATACCTGAACTTGATAGATCAATAATGGGACGAGTTAAACTTTCTTCTGGTTTATTTTGAGGAGTAATATCAATATTATTCACTGGTTCTTCAGTAATGCAAGTTGTTGGCTTTTTAATTACATAATTTATTGGTTCATCAACATTAGCTACTGATGTATCGGCAACACCTGCTACAACTTCCGGCGTAAATTGATCCCTGGGAAATGCTTCGCGATTTAAAGGCCAAATTCCTGACATAGTAAATCCGTCAATAATGTTTTGAGATGTAGCAGCAGTAACTAATGCATTAGTTGACACTAAAGGCACATCATATGCGGTTAATTTTTTCCCTGGATTATTTTCTGTCCAGGCTATCATATTTTTGTTCAGACATTGATTAAATGGTCTATACACGGCTCTGCTTAATGGCTGAAGTCTTTGAGAACAGTGAGGCGGGAATGATAATAACAAAATGCCTGCTTCCCTGCAAAAATCAATCACCGGCACACACAAGTGAGATTCATGGTTCTCTAGTAGAATAAGAACTTTTTTATCAACTGAAGGTTTGACATATTTGGCAAATTGTTTTAAATGCTTCACGAACTCAACCCCTTGTGTTATGCTCAAATTATTAGCAGCCTTAGAAAATATATACATGGGCGGAATAAGACGACCTGGTGCATTTATAGCCAAGCACATGCTAACTGAGCAATCTTTGACACTTGCATTCGCTAAATGTTTACTAGTTCGAGTAGCTGCTATTTTTCCTGTCTTTTGGACAAATGTGACCCCCAATTCATCCATGTTGTAAATATCCTCTGCTTGCAATTTGTACTTTTGTAAAATTGCTTCATATTTATCGAAAAAATGTTTTATATTTGCGGGGTTGAAATGTACAGCCCTCGACATACTAATCGCCTTTGGAATGCATATCGACAGTGATGGGTTTCTCTTCAAAAAATCACTAGCCCAATCGGGACCTGCTTGCTTGTTGTAATGCCAGCTCTTCGGCACTGTCAAACCGAGTTTGACCGCGAATTCGTAAGCCATTTTTCGAATCTTCTTCAAATTGAAACCGAAATACATGTCGGAAGAAATGCGTGCGTAGCCTGCGAGTTGTTTTTCATGGACTTCGTCGAATATTTTATTATGCGGCCGGTAACCAAAGGGCGGCATACAACCCGTGTCCCTGTGAATGATGAGCTTTTTTATGTACCGGTTCAAACTCACGTGGCAAATGTTGAATTGTGCGGCCGCGGCTCGTTCGGACATACGGTCATCCATGCACAGTTCTGCGGCTTTTTTCATCGTGCTCTCCGACGTCGAACCTCTGTTGGTCGTTTTCACACGATGGCGCGGCATCTCGTCAGCTATAAGAAGAAGAGCGCGGGATTAATACACGACCGACAATGGACGACAAAAAGCGTCGAGAAAATTACACGTGTAATTACACGTGTGCTGCGATCCGCGGCGATGGCCGTGTATCGATCGCGTGGACTTATTGTCTGAAAACTATAAACTTACTTGACAACTGCTTGTTGGCTGACGAATAATAATCTCGAAAAGTACGCTGAAGTATACTGCAGTGTAAGAGACAGCAAAAGACAAAAAAAAAATCGTAAACAACGGTGCTCATCCGACGACGACGACGGCGTAAACAGTAAACATCTTTGTTGTTGACTTGTTGTTGTCCGTCTTTGTTTCGTCGTCCGGTCGTCCGTCGTCGTAATAAATATTTTGTATACGAAACGAGATGAACCGACGCTGATAAGAGTCAAAGACGACGCATAAACATCATCGAGACGCCGAGTGCCAACAAACCACAACAAACCAGTGGCGCCCGTAAAATAACGTATTTTCGATTCAAAAAATCAAAACCAACGGTTCGAGATAGTTTATACGATATTGCTGTACCGAATACCGATCTAGCCCGAAACATATTACGTCTAAACCGTAGAAAATATAATATATTATATGATAAAAATATGAAATAAAATCGCTTAACATATACCGAGTGATCGTAAGACGCTGATTATTTCAAAAAAAAAAATAATAACGTTTTTGAAAATCTTTTTACTACACGAAGGTACCTAATTCAAGTCGTCACAAAAAAAAAAAATTATATTTTTTATTCTCAGTAACGCCTATACGATAACGTAATTTCGATTCAAAAAATCAAAACAAACGGTCTGTTCGAAATATATGTCTAAACCGTAGAAAATATTATATAATATTTTACGTAATATAAAAATACGAAATAAAATCGCTAAACATATACCGAGTGATCGTAAGACACTACTCGTCGGTTCAAAAAAAAATAATTATATATTTTATTATTTTTTATCCTTGTATACAATATTTCTTGTATATTATATTTTTAAGTTTTTTCCTATTTCAGTCGACGACGTACCGTTTTAATTCCATGTTCCAGAATATTTTCCTCAGTATTTCGATACATGGAAAATGGAATCATTTAGGGCGAGTAATTTTTGACGTATAAAACATAATAAGTGTTTAAAGTGTTCAAGATGAGCGGACCAACGCATATTCCCGGGATAGCCGTGTTCCACTCTACTCCGCTCATCGATGGTTACTTGAAACAATTACAACTCATAATCGTAAACAATAAATTTAAATTTAAAAGTATAATGAAAGGTACCTTTGTGGCTTTGTATGTGTAATTACTATTTTTTAATACTTATATAATATTATTATAGTGTGCTCATTGTCTCACGGCGGGGGACTTGATGACCGAGGAAGAAGTAGTCGACCAATGCCCAAATTATTGTATACAAGCATCAACGCCAGTCTGATAACGAATATATGAGTGATAACCGCGGTTACTAAACCGGAGATTCGGAAAGTTTTGAAATATCAAATTAATTACTAAACATTATATTGTTTCCGATTGATCGGCCGTGTTTTATTAATTTTGTATTTTTGTCGTTCGACATTCGAACAACCATTCGATTGCGAATTCAAGGTTGGACAACAGTCTGTTCGAACGTCGATTCTATGTTGTTGCCGGCCTAGGGAATAATCAAAATGAGTAGTTTTCGATTTAAAAACTGTGGTAAGTTTTCTATTTATTATTTTGGTTCCAATTTGTATTTTGAATACAAAATATATAGTCGTGTGGTGCGTTATTTCAATTTCGATCAAATTTCGAAAATCATTTTTTTTTTGATAAATACCTACTTGTTTATAGCGTGAAAATATACGTAATTATTTTTGGTTTACGACATTGAACAAAATACAGTCACAAAGTAAGTTGCACTGGGGGCATGAGTCAAATTAGACTTCAATAATAAATTTATTTTTGATCAAAGAAACTTCTATTTTGTGTTCTTATGTACCAGTTTGTAAATGTCTTGTTCTAAATACTCTTCTCTGGTTTGTGACTTAACTTGACCACTTTTTGGTGGCAGCTTTCACTCTATCGTCTGAGTGCTATTGCTTTTTCAATCGTTCAGATGTTCCCATACATTTCTCTTGAATTTAAAGATGAAGTTTCTGTGAATTTTGTTAGCTAAATATGGTGTTGATTTTTTTGTCAAGAACCATAATTCCCTGTTTCCTAGTACATAAATCTGTTATTGTCATCTCAATTTGTAAATGTAGCTGATTAATTTTCAACCATAAAAATCCAACCATTGCGTGAATGTCAATAGTCATGAATCATGATTCATGATCAAACAATTAATCAAGAAATGACGACATCACAATTAAAGTAGATTTTGCCTTAAACAGTATTGGCATACAATTTGATTAAAATATCTTGACTGATACAATTGTCAAAATATGAAACCAAAGCAACTTACTTTTCAATTGTATATAAATATTAATGATTTGTGTTACAATGTTTATTCTAGATGAAAAACCAGGATATGGAGAAGAAGATTCCAATTTTGAATCGGCTATATCCTCTTCATTTGTTTATAATCCATATATGTCATTGGATTTACAAAGCCAAAGAAATAAATTACCTATAACCAAGTATCGCAATGAAGTTTTGTATCTTTGTGAAAAGTTTCAAACATTAATATTAGTCGGATCTACTGGGAGTGGAAAAAGTACACAAGTATCTCAAGTATGTTTAATTTATCATACTCAAATAGTTATGAATTTATTTCATGAATTAGACTATTAATAACAATGAAAACAAGTTTTTATATAGTTTTTCAATATAATATTATTTACAGATGCTTTTAGATAGTGGTTTATGTCAATATGACAAATCAATTGTAATTACTGAGCCCCGGAAAATAAGTGCCATAACATTAGCTACTCGAGTAGCACAAGAACAAAAAACAAACCTTGGTCAATCAGTAGGCTATTCAGTTAGATTTGATAACTGTTGTGGACCAAGTACAAAAATTAAAGTTAGTAATTTATATTAATTTATGTTATTTATATTTTGTTTATCTGTTAACACAATTTTTTTTTTTTGAATAGTATATTACTGAAGGTATTCTTTTGAATGAAATGATGAGCAATCCTTTATTAGTCAATTATTCTGTTATAATATTAGATGAAATACACGAAAGAAGTTTGATGACTGATATTTTAATGGGACTAATTAAAAAAGTTTTGAAAGTTTGTATATATTTAAATCTATTTTTTTTAATTGTATTTATTTATTTATTGTTTTGTAATGCATTTTTATTTTAAATTACTTTCAGAAACGACCAACTCTAAGACTCATAATATTATCTGCCACTTTGGATTCTTCACAACTTAAATCATATTTTAATTTAAATCAAAGCAATGACCCTGGTAATGATACTGCAACTGTTTTGGGTATTGAAGGAAGATCTTATCCTACAAAAATCTATTACATAAAAGGTGATATTTTAAAACATAAAATATTTTTAATCTCATAGATTTAAATTTAAATAAAATAAATAAAGGCTTAAAATTTTAAAAAATAAAATAAAAAAACATATGACATTAAATTTGGTATCATAATAAAAATCATAATTTGGTATTATAATAATATGTTTTTTTTTAGATCCAACACCAAATTATGTAGAAGAATCAATTAATACAGTATTGAAAATTCAAGAAGGTGGTACATCAGGTGATATTTTGGTGTTTTTGACAGGAAAAGAAGAAATAATGCAAGCAGTTAATACATTGGAAGATTACAACATTAAGAATACTAATGAAAAGTACCTACTTTTTTCCTTATTACTGTATAGTGTATTTACCCTATAATTTCTTATATAAGTATTTTAATTTTAATATTTAAAAATTTGAAACTTAATATTCTAGTTAGAAAAGTTACATATTTTTACTTATTTATTTGTTAAATTATTTTAAAAAGTATGTATAATAAGTTTTTACAATAAGTATATATATTAATGGGGGTTTTCTAAATCAACACATACATTGAGTTGTATAGCATTGTTTCTGATTTCATATAGTATCCTAATAATGTTTAATATGTTAGTCGATTATAACTAGACAGCAATTGTGTAATGATAATATTATTATTATACCTTTATACAAATATTTTTTTTATTGTTAAAATTGATGTTGGATTAATATTCAATTAAAAACTTGGTTAGTTTACATTAACAGGTTACACACATTGATTAAATATATATTTCTTATTCTGATAATAAATATAAATGTAATGAAGATACTTCTACAAATTAAAACACATAAACTATTGACATTAGTTAATTAATACTTGGTTAATTTTATATTAAAAAAAAATATATATGAAATACTAAAGTTACTAAGTGATTTTGTGAATTTTTCTATACTACAGGTGCCAGGTCAATATTGTAAAATAATGTCAAAAACTTAAGTCACAAATTAATTTTTAATGACATTATATTCTTGTCAAACCATTAATAAATCAATTATTATTATTTTTCTTATTTTTTTTTACTTGGGTTAGTTAGGCATCAACATCTGAGGTCATTATCTTGTAATGGTTACATATTGGTCTTTTAAATTTTCATATTATTTTATTGAATAATGTTTTTTTTACAATTGTTATTAATTTGCATGCATATGCAAGATTTGTTTAATTGTTTCTATGTTTATATCTTGTTGAGTTATGTCTAAGTTAGTGTTGTTCATAGAGTCTAAAAATACTTGTATTTCTTAATGTACTAGTTTTAACTAATAACTTAGTTTGAAATAGTGATATATTCAAATTATTTTATTGTTTTATACTCTTTATAATATTCCAATTGTTTTTTTTTTCAGAATAAAACTTCTTCCTATACCTATGCACGGTACATTAACTAATGACGAACAACTCAAAGCTTTTCGTCCAGCACCTAGAGGATACAGGAAAGTAGTTTTTTCAACTAATGTTGCAGAGACATCAGTTACAATATCTGGGATTGTTCATGGTAAATTCCACGTTTTAAATAATTCTAAAGTGTATACAATTATAGTTTACAGATATAAACTATATAATTTAATATGTATACATGAATCCATCAAGTTCTGATAAATCTTCCTGAAAGATAATTTAATGTAACAAATATAAAATTAAGTAATAAGAAATTATTGATGTATAAACTTGAATAAATATTAATAAATTTAAAATTATATTAGAGAAAACTAAAGAATAAGTTTAATGTAGGTTATTTTTGTAATAATGCAGATTAATATTATAATACATTAGTCCATTATGATTTTATTTTTTATATAATTATTAAAATACTTAAATTAATATTATTGCTTTAACAACTAAGTAATAAATAAATGCAATCGGATACAATTATTAACTGAAAATGCATTTTCTCAAGTAATCTAGAGTGTCCAGTGGTGATACAAATTTCTGTTTTTCTTATATAAACTTCTCTTTTCACTGTAAATTATTTAGTGTCGACAATGTTTTTGAAAATATTGATATACCTAATTCAAAATCAAACAAGTAGTAAGTAGGTTCTCAGTTATTAAAATGTTTATACTGAGTATAATAGTTAGTACTTAAAAACAATCTTACAAAAATATAAAGTAGATGTAATATTTAACTAGTATTTATTTTACTTGATCCATTTTTACAATTTTTTAATGTTGATGTGGATTAATATTAATCACTAAAATTTTCAAACTACCATAGTCCACATATGTTCGAAACCCATTATTAAATTATCATGGGCCTATTATCCTTAGTATGTAAAATTGAATAACTCAAAACCCACATGTCTGAATTTTAATTTTGGTACATCAACATTTTCAGAATATTATTCATCAAATAATTTACTGTAGACAAAAAAGTTCATATGTGAAAAGCAAAATGTTGTCTCTCTACAGGATACTTCTTAAGTTTCACAACATTTTTTAAGAAATTTAAAATATGATCTTAAATATACTTGAAAATTTGAAAATTCAGATTATGAATAACTGTACTATTAACACTTATCATTGATTATAAATACTAGTAAACGACATTAATTTTATTAGTTAGCTTATCACTTAAGCTACATTATCAAATTTGATAATATATTATTCTACACACATGATATTTTCTTCAGATTCGCTATTAATTGTCCAAAATTATGTAATTTTTTTTTCTTAATTGAAGGATAATTATTTGTTGAAATCTGTATGTATTTTTCGAATAATATTAATTGAAAATTTAAATATTCTTATATTATAACTTATTGTCTAATTTGTAATATGCAAAAATTATGCATGATACTTCGTACAATTTATAAATTGCATTTTATCACATTTTTATAATTATTTAGAAAGTATTTTTGTCATAACACTATTGTTATGTTTTATTATTTATTAGCAATGATGAATAAAATTTAATATGTATCTAATTATTATTTTTATTATCACTAACTTCACGATTGTTTTGTATTTATAGTTATTGATTGTGGATTTGTTAAACTAAAGTGGTTTAATTCTAAGTTTGGCGCTGATTCATTAATTACTGTTCCTATATCCAAAGCATCGGCAGTTCAAAGAGCCGGTCGTGCAGGAAGAGAACGACCTGGTAAAGTTTATAGGTACATGGTTATTTCTATTATTTAAACAGTAAAAGCTATGTCATATTCATTTTCACATATAAATTACTTTTCAGATTATACACAAAAGAAGCCTATCAAAATTTGATAAACGCTACTCCTCCGGAAATGATGAGATCTGATTTAACTGATGTAACTTTGCAGCTTAAAGCCATTTATATTAATAATGTTTTAAGATTTCCTTTTCTTAGTCCACCCCCAGCTAAAAATCTTCTATATGCCATGGAAATGTTAAAAGCTTTAGAAGCCATTGACAAGTCTGGAAATCTAACAAATTCATTTGGAACTATTATGGCTGAATTACCATTACCAGCAAAACATTCAAGAATATTATTGAAGTCTGCTGAAATGGGCTGTTCTTCGGAAATTGTATCTATATTAGCTATGCTTCAACTTCAAGATGCATTTGTACGTCCTAAGTATGGAGCTACAATACAAAAAGCTAAAATACAACACAGGAATTTTGAAGTTGTCGAAGGAGATCTGCTTACTTTATTAAATATTTACAACGGATTTGAAAAAAATCAGTACAGTCAACCTTGGTGTCATCGATATTTTATAAATTATAATGGATTATGCAAAGCGCGTAAAATCCGCTCACATTTAATAGATTTAATGAGGTCATCAAAAATACCACTTAAATCTTGTAAAGGTGAATATATATTTTTTTTTAAACAAATTTTTATGAAATAAATTATTTTCTTTTAAATTTTAGGAAATACGAAACTTATTATAAAAAGCATTGCATCCGGACTTTTCAAAAATGCTGCTTATTTACATTACACTGGAGTATATAGATCGGTTGGTGTTGACGAAGATCTTTATTTTCATCCTAAATCTGTTCTGAATTATGTAAATCAACCACAATGGTAAACAATATGTCATATTTAAATGTTAAATGTAGAAAATAATTTAAATTTATGTTCAAACACATCACAAAAAAATAGGTTAAGACTTGAAGTAGATATGTTACATTAAAAGACTATTTGTGTAGAAAAAATTTAATTTATTTCTTTGATATGTCATAGAAAATTAAAATTTTTTCTTTGTGATATCATTATTCTGCATCTAATACTTCATTTAATTGCCTATTTTAACTAAATAACTGGTATGTTAAGGTAAATAATATTTAATGATTATTAAAATGTTTTCTAAAAAGCATTCCAACTTATGTATTATTTTAAAAAGTTCTGTTTATTGTAATCACTGGGTAATATATACTCTTGAATACAATTATTTAGTTAAATTAAAAACAAAGAGTTCTAATATCATGAATAAGTGCTAACTAAATTCTTCTAAAATAATCCTAATATGTTAGAATACCTATTGAAATTTTTAACAGTGACAAATATACTTAACTATTGTACACAAATTATTATTTGTAAATATTTATTATAAATATATACATCATTTTTATTTTGAACCATATTTAAGTATTAAAATTGAGTATTAATTTCTATTCTATTTTATTTTGTTTATAATTATATCATGTATGAAGTTTTTCTTCATTTATGTAAATGAAATAATTATTAATTTTGTGTTTTTTAGGGTCCTGTATGATGAACTGCTGGAAACTACAAAAACATACATAAAGAATTTAGTTGAAATAACACCATTCTTATTATTAGAAGTAGCTCCTCATTATTTTTCTACACCAACATTATAAAAACATATTATTTTATAATATTGACAATTTATTAGTTAATAAGATATTTTACTTAATTTAAATTAATAATCTATTTTCTTTAGTATAGCAATGTTGTAAATATATATCATGTTTTTTAATTATAAAAACAAATTATGTAAAATTATAATTTTAATATTCACATTTATTGATGTGGTATTTAAATATGGGTTTATAATAAAATTTACTTTTCCTAATTAATTTACATTTAGTTCTATATTATTTAATAACTTTTTTTTATTGATATTGCTACTTTAAGTTTTGATTAAACATAAGAGTATTAATATTAAGATTTTTATAGACTGAATGTACAAGTAGGGAATTTTGGTAGATACAGTCTACAAATATACACATATTTTTAAACTTATCTATTACATAAAGTACTCAAAAGTTAAGAACTATATCATTTATTTCTATACATGTATACCAAATGGCTCAAGTATAGAGTATAAAGTGCATTGTACATATGAGTGCAATAAAAATACAGTATACAGGGTGTAACAGAAAGATATGACAAATGAAATAACTTGTATTCTAATCAATATTTTTAAATTTTTTATTTTTCCTATAATTTATAGACGTTTGTACTACATGTCTACATGTACCATAAGCACTTTTTTATTTTTTTGTACAGAAAATAAGAAAATTTAAATTTGATTTAAATTTTTTTGAAAAAGATCAAAATAGCCAATTTATAAACATAATGAAAAAAATAGTTTTAGCTTTTACAATTTTTGATTTGAGTAATCCGTTTGCAACTTATGAACATTTAAATAATTGTTCAATTTTCTGCTACTGTGAATTTAATCAAAACCGAAAATAAAAGTTTTTATCTGAAAGTAACGATAATCCATATGTTGATTCTATGCGATAACCATATCCGCATACTGATAATACGTAATCGGGAAAACTGTACTAGGCTCTAGACAATATGGTTATCGTATTTGCACTGTATTCAATCTGAGACGACTGGTTAATGATTATTATTTATTACTTTTTGTTTTGGTGAATTACCCGGTAGCAGAAAGTTGAATGAATATTTAAACGCTTATAAGTCGCAAACGGATTACTCAAATTAAAAATTGTAAAAGCTAAAACTATTTTTTTCATTATATTTATAAATTGGCTATTTTTATTTTTTTCAAAACAATTTAAATCAAATTTAAATTTTTTTATTTTCTGTACAAAAAAATTAAACTAAAAAATGTGTTTATGGTACATGTAGTACAAACATCTATAAATTATATGAAAAAAAAAAGTTTTTAATTATTGATTAGAATACAAGTTATTTTATTTGTCATATCTTTCTGTTACACCCTGTAGAATTAAGATAAAACTTACAATAAACTTGTCATAATATATTTAGTTGTAAGACTGATGGATTATCAGATTGCTAAAAATAAAATGATGTATTTTAACCTTAAAAGTAATGCATTACCTATATCATAATAAGATTGACTTTCATACTTTCTAGACACAAATTAAAATCAAAAAGTACTTTATAGTCGTTTGACATAATATAGTTTTTAGATACCTAATTTTTATAAGAATTTGGTTATTCTGTTGTTCAGTTTGGTATTTCTGTTATGTTTTCAAATAAAGTTGTTCATATTTGATTTTGTAATTAGCTATTATTTCAAATTTAAATTGTTGAATAATGATTTTTCATACAAAAATTTTCAATTTGAAAAATGATTTTATTGTTATTTTTAAATTCATAGACATTTTAGTAATTTTTCATTTTATAACTAAGATCTGAAAATTGAATATAATATTCCTCCATTTTTCTACTAAAAAAAAAGTTCACCAAAAAGTCACATTAATTTGTATGAGCTTTTAAAGTTCAAATTTTGACGAAAATAGATATTTAAACACAGAATAACAGTTTTAGTTATTTTGTTGTAATTTAAAAATATTATTAATGGATACTTGAAACTTTTAATATACAATGACATTTCCAAATACAATGTTTATGGCAAAAATTAATTCAACCTACTGCTATACTAATAATAAAATATGTTACTTTAATAGCAATATAAATATACTTAGTAATATAGACTGGCCAACCATCTTCACTTAGATCGTTTTATGTATGCAATGATTTATTACTGAACTTGAATTTAATTCTTTCATTACAGTGACTTACTTCTCAATAACCAGGTATACTCAAAACCAACTGTTCAGCAGAGCATTTACCTACTCTCCCCCGTTTTTTTAAGTGATTATATCTAAATAAACATTTTTATAATTAATAGTTTATAATACTTGCCTATTCATCTTCCAGCTTGACAGTCTTCATTATCAACAATAATGGTCAATATTTAACAAATAATTCAAACATATCTGAAAAATAATTATTGTATACAAATTTTAGTCATTTTAAAATATTTTAAATACTATTTGAATGTTTTAGCAATTGTATTCAAAGACTTATTAAAAAAAAAGGTTTTTAAATACTTTTTAAGTAAAGTGTTTACATACCTACTTGAAAAACTTTTAAAATGTATTTATAATAAGTACCACTGCGGCTTTTAAGTTTATCATTTTCGGCCTTCCACACATGTCCACACCTCCAGTGTTTTGGTTATTACTTAGGGGTTATATAATGTTAAGATATTTAAATTTCCATATAACATGTACGCAGGTCTTTATTTTTTTCTGTTAAATGTTTATACCAACTGATAGTTGGTTGATAGTTTATAATTATTTATTAATGTATGTAATCAATATACTATTCAATAACAATACCTAGATGAGTCAACATATCTACCAGGTGCAGATTTCTGTTTTTGTTCATTTATACCGACCAGAGTTAATAAATATACTAAACAGCTACTGCTACTTGGTATAATTTATGTTACACTTGATACTTGATAGGCGATACCTAGTTAATATATATGAATACAAATAAAAAGAAATTGAACAATGAACATCACAGCTGTTTGCGAATAGAAGTACATAGAATGATATAAATATATAATTATAGAGGGTTAAATTGTATTAGACCACAGTTAACTATTACAGTAGATAACTGTGCTTTAGACTTAAGTAAAGCTCTACATAATCTCACAAACTTATATTTAGTTTATTGTTAATAATATTATGATAGGTAGATATAAATAATAAATTATTTATTTAGGTTTTCACCAATTACATGTTTACATCTGTTGACATAGAGAGAAGTTTTTACAGGCACAGAAAGTATTATTATTTGTTTATTTATATAAATACAATTTTTTTACCCAGATTTTTTCTTTTAATAGATTCAAAAACTTATTAGCACCAAATATTCTCAGATACACAATGGAAAATTTAAAACAAACTATC
>CM040630.1:1422985-1504219 GCA_022818045.1 Neotoxoptera formosana
TATATTATGTGTTACTGTGTATATTATTATTATTATTAATATTATTTTTAAATAATTACTAAAAATAAATGATAAAAAATGTGTACATACATGTGAGGGTTACAATTTTACAAGAAATAATTTTATACCTTACTTTAAGTTTGGTTCTTGCACATGCTATTATCAATAGTATTTTCTACTAAATTTAGAGCAGAGTACACTTTATCGTCCACATTACTAGATTGTTCGGTGAACGTCCTTAGCAATACGAGTGCAGCTTTTGCTTGCTTCGCTGAAACACGAGGTCCTGGCTCAGATGATTCTTCTTCGACGTCAACAACACCTTCGGTGCCACGAACGGAGTCGGTTATGTCGTCGTCTGTCAGAATATCAGAAACTGAGATGTCTTCGTTTTCATCACTAACTACAGCAGCACTTTCACCGCATACTTTTCTAAAAGCAATATCGTTCCGTTTTTTAAAATTTTCAAGCCACCCGTTACTGGCTTTAAATTGTTGGTGGCCTAATGATTTTGCGAAATGTTCTGCTTTTTCTTTTAAAATAGGACCTCCAATACTGATATTAGCATCTCTGCATTGCTTGAACCACTTGGCTACACATTCTTCTACGTCTGAAAATGCAGGACCTCTCTTCCTCTTCCGATCTGTTGAAAAGTTCAAATCCATTTCCTTACTATTCTTTATTATGGTAGATAGTGTGCTTACTGGTATTCCAAATTCTTCAGCGATATCCTTCTTCTTCCTTCCACTTTTCACTACTTCAAGAACCTTTTGTTTTTCTCCAATAGTAAGCGTTTTTAAATTACGAGACATTTTCACATTTATTACACTTAACCATAAACGTGTAACCGATCAATCGCAACTGACAATACCGAATGTAATAGTGACAATAAACCGAATGAAACGAAAAATTGAATAAAAATGACTATAATAAAAACAATGCAATAAACGCAATTAGGTAAATAAATTATCAAAACATACAAGCTGATTAGACAAATTATTACAAAAATATTTTTATTATACCTACGTCATTATCCGTCTGTATTCGGAACACATAATGTTATCTATCTATAATTTGTCTTTCGAGTAATCGAGGTTTTCGCTAGGGAACGGCATTCATTTCGACTTATCAAGGTTTCACAGTATGTAGTAATATACCGTGCAAACTGCGCGTGTACAGCAGTATTTCATAAGTACCTATATAGCTAGTATAGGTATACTTATATGTTTTAAGTTGTTCGTAAACTGTGGATTTGTATTTTGTATGCACTATGAAAAACTGAAAAATCATAACAAAATATGCATAATATATGCATATATAAACTTGAAATGTACTCTTGACATTTTAAATACAAATATACAAAAATATTTTTAAAAATGAGCACATTAAATAAAAATTTATTTGTTTATCATAGACATCAACTTGAAAGTTTAAGTAGGTGCAGTAATAAAAAATAGTGTATTTAAACCTATAAATTAAAGGCTAAAGCAGTTTTCTTTTAAAAATTAAATCTTTTTAAAACTATTTACTCATAAATGTCAAGATTTATAAATCATGTACCTTTAATTGTTATTATTTGTTTAAATAATTTTATTTTATATACTAAAAAAGTCGAAGAATAAAACAGAGAATTACTTAAGGTATGAAAATATGCTTTACACGCTTAACGCTAAAGTATGCAAAATTGTTCAAAATAATGGCGTTAAGCTGTTATCCCTAAAATATACAAATTTATATGCACTTTATTGTATGCATTCTCTGCTAAAAAAAGTCATCAACATTTCTCACTCCCACCAAACTGCATACAAAAAAGGTTGAAAATAGGTAACCACTCTGCTGCTTTACAGTAGGTGTCAAGTTTACCTCGTCATTGACGAGTAAGTCACTGTTATGTATGACGAATGTGTTAAACTTGAATTCAAATATTCAACGATAAACCATGAAATACGAAAAACTATTATGAACGAAGACGCGAGTCCAATGTTACTAGGTAAATTCTGTAGTGGGTATTATATTTATATTGCTGAGTATCAAAGTAATTAATTTTATTATTAATAGTACAGAAGGTTGAATTAATATTTGCCGGAAACATTGCATTTGGAAATGTCATTGTATATTTGTATGTATAAAATATAATAATATACCTTAAAAGTTTTAAGTAGGTAATAATAATAAATAATATTTTTAAATTAGGTACAACAAAATAACAAAAAATCGTTATTCTTAATTTATATCTATTATTAGGTATACCTAATTTAACCCAAATTTGAATTTTAATCGCTTATACAAATAATTGTGACCATCATGTATTTTGATATTTTTTATCGATAAACGAACAACTTATGAAGCTATATGATACAACCTTGTATTCAATTTTCAAACTTTTTGACCCAGAAAAAATTTTCTTATCGACATTTATAAAAACAAACTAAAAATAATTTTAAATGATTATAAATAGCTCAAAAAGAGTCAAAATATTTTGAAAATAATATTACCATGTATCTATATAAAATGATAGTATGAAAGTTTAGTGGATTATTCAAGTGCTTGTGGGAGTTGAGTTACACTGTAAAAACAAAATCGATATTGTCGAATACCTACTGGATTTGCATATTCGACAATATAGGCAATATCGATTATCATGAAATTGTAATAATATGCACTATACCCAAGCCCCCCCCCCCACAAAGTGGACGGTTAGACCTAGAGTACAGATACTCAGCTATTTCAGGGGCCCGTTGAAATTAATTTGTTATTTTTGAAATTTTTATAGGTAATCTTAAATAATATTACCAATATTTTACGCTATATTTATATAATATATTTAATCATTTTGATATATTAAGCTGCGTGCTAACCACTTTTGTCCAAAGCTTAACCGCCTAAAATTTTACGTGGGGGCTGATTATACCTATGTATACTAATAGCCAACAGGTATACCGCTATAATATAGAAGAAATGCTGATCGATCTTGTATATAATATCTTGGTAGGTATACAAGACATGTTAGGGACCTACGACCTACCTATAATAAAAGATTTAAAACATGCAAATGCATTAAATTCGTTGTACATCCTATTTGCAGTAATTACGATGTATCATATAAACACCTGTTCCTATTGCCCATGTGTTGAATGCTGTAGCCAGGGGGGCTCTGGTGGCAAGTGCTCGGTGCCCCATCCATCCGAATTTTTTCTTATGAACAATAATGGTATCATACTGTCATAAACTATAACAGGTGATAAGTAATTCTAGTCGTACAAAAACTAGAGAAAAGAAATCATATGCCTCAAAAAAAAAAAAATTCTGGCTACGGCACTGAGGCTCTCTAAAGTCTATTGTATATAGAAATGTGTTTAACGCGTTTAGTTGATGTACCTTCATATTTATTACGTATATTCGTATATATAGATTACCTGATATGAGTAGTTCTTATACAGCATATTATAATGATATAATACTTAATGACAACACGCTTTGCACGTCATATATTATTATGCAAAATAGTACAGAATTGAGAATTTGCGAGGAAAAGCTTAAAACACTCAATATATATGTTTAGTATACCTACCTCATAGTTCCTTTATCTATGTGGCTGGCACTGCAATGTCTTATGTTCGTAATATATAATAAAAACATTTTAATTTTTAAAAGACATTATTACGATCAAATTTTTTTTTCCAGAATACTATATAAAAACTAGGTGCTCATAATAATAATGCTTATGAATATTGAATTATGATGGTGATGCGCTGATGTGTAAGATATATTCTCTAATAAACAAAAACCTCAATACGCAAAATACGTTTTGCATTTTGGTAAATTCCTAATATTCCAAATGGGATTCAAATTTGACCTTACTAATTATATTTTAACTATGAAGAAAAAAAAACACTCGAATGCTGAAGTCTCTAGGCCGTAAATCGTATGTACCTACCTAAATATAGGTACATTTGTAGACATAGAATTATACTTTACAGATGACGGATGAACATTTCGAACAAATAATGAAAACATAAACAATAATAAACATATGACGCGAAACAGAAGAAATCAGTAGGCGTGACACTGACTTTGAACGTTCTTCAAATTCAAATCAAACTTTGTTTTTCTGCATTCGTCGAAAGATTTGAAACGTACCTACATTGACCATAATAATTATAGTGATCGGTGTGTGTGTGTGCGTGTTTAACTAGGTACATATTTTTTTCAAAGTAAGTACCTACCAGTTATACCTAGGTCGATGTTTTCATCACTGGGGCTCTGGGGCTACCTGCACTGGCACTGGGGAATACCTAGGTACTATACACATTACGATATTATTATATACCTACCCACGCGGTAACGGGTCGATGGTCGTAATCGTTATAATAATAATAATAATACGATTTATTGTTATTGTACCATAATAATACGTATACGTAATAATAATATTATGGACATGTCGCGGGGGCGAAAACCGTCGGCGGCGCCACCGCCACCCACCGCCGCAGCGACACCCGTCGACCTATCCGGTCGTCTTCGGCGGCGGCGGCGGTGGCGATGGCGGTGGCGGCTGAGACGGAAGAGTGGTACAACATTGCTCGAGTCGTGACTATACGCTACCTACGTGTCGTCATTCGTGTGTAACACCTGCCCACCCGCCCGCCCACCCACCCACCAGCCTCGCGCTCCGCGTTCGTACGGGTCACAACCAGTCAGAGACTCACAGCGGATTGCGCAACGCCGGAACCTTTCACTGACGACGACAATTTTACGTTTAGCACGAAAATCAAAAAATTCCGTCTCACGTCGCGGACGCGCTTTGTCCGCTGCACAGTTGTCGTCGCCGCCGTTCGTCGTCGTCGTCGTCGTCGTGAACAGCGTCGCTCGTCGGATTCCGCCATCTTCCCCGTTTGGCGGACACCCGTTGACGGACACCACTGCCAACCCGTGAGTACCTACCCTATATACTATACTTTTTGTCTTCATCCCGCCAGTACCGTCACCCCCCCCCCCCCCAACCGGATATCCGCGGCTACCGCCACAGGTGGTCGCGAGGACGTCACATCCGCATGACGTGATGTCTCCGTTGTACTGCAAACTTTTCTACGACATAATATTATTATTAGGTGCCAAATTTGTGTTATTAGCTTTAAAAATGATCACAATTCACTTGAAAATTAAAACAGTACAAGATATTGTTCTATTAACTTTAAGAATGATACTCGAGTGAGTCAATATCCACTCTAGTATAAAATCTAACAGCACAAAATTGGTTCCGCCGAATGCAAATTGGCTGGTGAGTCTGGTGTTGTACATTAATTGTTAGTTAGAGACAACACAAGGGGATGAGACATCCTTTCAAGACATATGTATATACAACTGCCTCGGATGCTGCTAGTGTATGTTGCACTGCACTATGGAATGTGTCGGCTATAGTTTTCGTGGCCAACAAACCAGACCTACATATTATTACATTTTTATGATTTTATGACATTGAAGAATTTGTGCTCAGTGTTTGTGGTGAACATAACTTAACAACATACCTAGGTATCTAATTAACAAGAGTTAGGTATAAATACAAAAAAACCAACTTGTGGAATAGGGCCATTTTTACATTTTAGGACCGTAAAATCCTTCTCTTGGTTTGAGTGGGGACTCCATTTGTTGAGCCTTGTTTAGGGCAATGCACCAGCTATATTTTTGAAATGAAGCTTAATAAGTACTTGTTGAAAATATCTCTTCACACAACAATGCATGTATGATTATCATTAATTACACAATTATAATAATAAAAAGTCATTAAAGTTCAAAGCAGTCAGTCAAAAATGGATAGCCTTTCTTTTTAGAACTTACTCAGGTACATGCAATGGTTGATACATTTATAATTGTTGTCAAAGTGCCTAACAAGTAATATATTTGGTATTTTTGGTATGGATACCACTATACCAGTCAGCAGTGTACACTAAATATACCAATACCAGTGAAGAAACTAAATATTATAAAACAGGTGTTAGGGAAGCCGTGTGCTAATGTAGATTCTAATATGCAGTTGTATACTTGTATACATACAGTAGTTACCTATAGTAATATAAAGTATTGTATTTTATGTTTAGACTCAATAGTTTTGTAGACATTAGGCTTGAACTTTTTTTTACCATTACCTATATTAAACTAATTGGATCTATTTTATTTTTTTCAGATAAATACCATGGCTAATAAATGCATTCTTTTGTGTGCAGTAAGTATTTATAACTATAAATAGACATTTATGTTTAAGGCCAATATTAAATAGTATAGGTGTATTGATAATCTAATGCTTAACTATTATAACATTAATTTAGTTTAATTAAGAAATATTTTTTGCCATAAATATAATACTAACCAGACTATTAAATAATATGTAGATAATAATTAAATTTAAAAGTCAAATTCCTTGTACCATTACATTTTATTCTTATTCATTTTTATTTATGGTTACTTAGTCGAAATATACTATAACTATTAAACCGATTAACAATACAATTAAGTAGGTAAATTTATAAATACAATATTTACAGAAAAACTTCTTTAAAGAATAATCACTTTTATGTTCCATACAATTGCTTGACTTAAATGTATATTCATTGAAAAATTAATTTAATTTATATAGACTTTTGTGTATTTTCTTAATTGTAATTTACATATTGTATTGTTTTAATTATTTCAGTTAGCATTATGCTGTGTTCGCGCTGATCATCTGATGTCTAATGATGCATTATCAGGTATACATTTTAAGATATATATGTTCTAAATAGGTCTGTTTATTATTATCAATTTTTCTATACCAGTTACTAAATGTTAATTTATAAAAACACTTTTTAGAACATTCTTATTAGTTTTATAAAAATAATCTTTTTTTTTGCTAAGCATGAACTAAAACTATAATTATTTTTAAAAATATTGTAAGTATATATTTTAATTAGGAAAATTATTTTACTTTGTAATTGGTACAAATTAAAAACTATTAATTCGTTTTTTTGTCATCAACACAGATCTGAACGATATGTCTAAAGATATTACTATAGAATGTAATAATAAAGAAATAAGTGTAACCATTGATACAAAGTCAAAATCATTCACTGGAATAATTTACCCTAAGGGTTTATCCAAAAATTCAAGTTGTATGGCTGAATTTGATTATGAAAAAAGTCCTGTGGTATATAAACTACCGTTAAGATCATGTAACACAATGAGTACATACCTAGTAAGTAAATATGAATAGTATGAGTATTATATAAACTATGTATTACAAATAACAAAAATACTTTTAGAACGATGGTTTAGTAGAATACTTCAATACAATAGTTTTACAACCTCATAGAAAATTGGTGACAAATCAGGGAAAAGGCTTTCATATTCGCTGTAAATATCAAACAAATGATCAGCTATTAACTAATGTGTTAAATATGAGGTAAGTTTTCTTATAATTTTTACTGCTTTGTTTTATTTTTCAAAATACTTTTCATTCTATAAACAGTACTATGCAGTTTATACAATTAATTGAATACATTACTATTTTAGTATTATGTATGTATTGTATAATATTTAAAACTATTATTGCCATGATTAATTTGAAAAAACTAAGTTTTTGTTTCTGAAAATATCTTTTTGCAACTCGTGTATTTAAGGATAGGAAAAAATATATAAATTTCTGGTAGCTCATATCAGACATCTAATGCTTCACAAAAATAACTGGTAATACCAATTATATATTTTATTAAAAAGACCATTCATTTTTAATTTGATGTAACCGATATTGTTATATACGACCAATATTACTGCACATGAGATATAAAACCATCGAGGAGCATTGCTGGGAATTGTTTTCCCCGGAATATTGTTATATACAGCGTCAAAATAGCGTTTTGACTGTAGTCTATACCATAGTATTTTAATTGTCAATAAATTTATATCTATTTACGTTTTATACCTATAATTTTTATCATTTTCTAGCACAACTGATGAAGCAGCAATGATCGAAACTGCCAAGATGCCAACATGCACTATGAAAATTTTCTCTGGAAAAACTGTAAAGCAAGATGTAGCAGAAAATGTAAAAATTGGAGATCCCTTGACTATGGTCATATCAATAAACAGTGAAGACACCTTTGGATTGTTTATTACAGACTGTTTAGTTCGTGATGGTTTGGGTTGGGGTGATCAGCGTCTTATTGATCAATCTGGGTATGTATAATACATCTATATATAATTTAAAAAAATATTAACATGGTAATACAACTTAAAACATCTTCATTCAAATTTCAACTGTAATAAATTAAATTTAATATTGATAAAATAAAATTGAACTACATCCATTATATAATTTGTGAATCTTGATATGAGATATTATCAAATGTTATTTTTTGCCTATTTAAATTAATAAATTGTAATAATTTATGTTAGATGTTCAATTGAAGATGATATAATGGGACAATTTCAATACAGTGCTAACAAAACGACAGCAGTAGTGAACTTTCAAGCTCATAAGTTTCCTTATACTACCTCTGTATATTATCAATGTCATGTTCATTTGTGTTTGAAATCAAATGGGGGATGTGCAAATACGGTAACTTTATATTAAACATATTTGCAATTACATGTTTTTAATTTATTTATATTTCAGCCGCCAAATTGTAGTAATAGAAAACGTTTTCGTCGTGAAGACCAATCAATTGAGGATGAAAGTCCAGCTACAATAGAAGTTTATAGCGGACTTTATGTAAATGAAGGAGTAGATTCGGGTAATCCTGAACAGATGGATCAAGTAGCCAGGGAAAAAGTATGTTTTAATATTATGTATTTTTAAAGTTTATAAAAAAATGTTTGCATAGACAATTTACTATTTAGTATTAAAATACATTTTTGATATAACTTGTGATTCTAAACACAATTATTGAACTACCAAATGTAATAAGTATTTTTAAGATACATTTCATACTAATTAATCTCATGTTACATATTGAAATGCAACAAGCTCTATTGATCATTTTTCATCAATCACTTCCAAAATCATATTTGTTTCAAGTTACAATAGATAAGTAATTTTAAGATATAATAAAATTAAAGTGAGGGATTTGCTCATACACATTTTATCAAAACAATTTGTCATTTACATTTTTTGTCTAAGTACTTTTTATTAATGATAAAAATATTTTATGCGTTTAGTTTCTTATAGGTATTTCAACCTATGGCATTAAAATTAAAATATATTTTTATTAATCGAAATTTTTTATACAATTATAGAGGTCAATAATTTTCATGTAAATGTGTATACAGGTTTTAAATTAATGTAATATTGTAGTATAATTGTTTTCTGTAAATTGTAATCATATGATTGCAAGACATTTACACTTAATTAAAAAAAAAAAATACTAAGGGTTTATAATGTATATCATTATAATAATACAATACAAAACAGCAGTTAAATCAAAATATATGTAATACAACAACATGCCATTAGGCCAATATACATGTATACTAATTGAAGGATAAAGTAACGGTTTTATATTATTAATTACTAAACATGGAATATTAAAACAAACCCAAAATAAGTATTATTTGACAAAAATGTTTGATAAAAAGTTTCTTTTTACAAACTGTCTGAATACTGGCTGAATAACGGTTTATGAATATAAAAATACAATATTCAGTTAAGTAAACAAATGTCTACATGTATTACAAGTTATAACCCCGGTTACATTTGTATGTCAAACTACTATTCATGAATCTGACAAGAAAAGCAGTCCATTGCTAAGGTGTTTTAATAAAAAAATTCTATTAATTTGTTACAGATTATGGATGATCCTTACAATATTTGCATTTCCCAGCGAAACTTTGCTATAAGTATTGCTATAGCCGGACTTATCCTAATGCTTTTAACAGTTATAACAGCTTTAATATTGTTGATGAGAAGACATAAAAAGTCTGTTTCTTCAAGTGGAAGTTCTGTATATAGTGGCCCATACACAAATACAGCATTTAGTCATACTAGTTAAATATCAACGATTAAGATTCTGTGGTGCTCTTTTATTAACATGTAACAAAATTTATTTTTATTTTATATTCATAATATGTAAGAAATATCAAAGGTTATGAGATTTATTAAAATAATTTTATAGGGTTCTTAAAGCAAGAACTTATTTTTAGTAATTTAGTATTTTTTTATTAAATGAAATTTAATTTGAATCGCGGACATGTATTAAGAACTTTACTCTAGTATAAGATGAGTTTTCAGTTATATCTATAACATGCTATTTAGCATGTTATAACTAATAGCTGTTCAAATGGTCGAATATTATTAAACTTACCCGTTAATAACATTTAGGAAAGTATACAATAGTATGAATGTATTGAATTAATATTTTAAAAATTATTGATTAGACCATTTAGCCATGATGAGTGCAAAAGATAGTATACTTTTTTGATAATTACTATTTACATGTATTTTTTTTAGTCAAATATAATTTGTCTTGAGTTCCTCCTTTATATTTTGTCAAATCTAAATTTAGTTTTTATTTCATGAAATAGTATAAATGTATAAATTGTATTTTATATTTTTGTAACATCTATTATGTAAATGATTTGGAGTCTATTGTATTAATATATGTCCCTGATTTAAATATTTTATTAATATTTATATTACTATATATTATACAATTAAAATACTTAAGTATTATATTATATTACAAAATGCTATGATCAATATAGTGTGATAGTATTATTATTTTTATTAAAATAAATTATATTTCGATGTATTTAATATTGTGTTGTTATTTGAACAATTAAATAAATACTTCTATGAAAAAAAATAAAACAAATGTTAAGAAAAAGTTTTAATACCAAGTTTGGCGGCAGTATCAACATCAAAAAAAAATAAATTTGTGTGTATAAAATTCCTTGTCTAATAACATCAATTTAATGTCAAAAAATTCAGTTGTTTTTGAGGTAATTTATGTCTCATAAACAAGACATTTATGTTTTAAATAATTGTTTAATACTATTTCCTCTGATGTTATATTGAATTTCTCTATACAGAATTAAACTATTTCTAAAAAGGAGGAAAAATCTAAATTTTTAATTTTCCATACAACTTGTACTTGTAGAAGCGTCATTCTTAGTCCATAGTCATTAGTTTTGACTATGTTGCTACTGCCACTAACAATTAATACCATACCACTGCTTACAAAGTATCAAAGTGTCGTTTTTTTTTTTTATAACCATCAAATGGGGAACTAGCTACATGTTTTCATTTACCTAGTCTCGTTTTGCAAATTATTATACAGACTTTGGTAAGCAATGTTGTCTACGCTCCAGTCAACAAAAATACAGCTGAATAAACTTAATATTTAAAAATCAATTATTGCTACAAGTTTTCTTCAAACTGTCTGTGTTTGAAAAATGACCATGTTTGCTAGATGCGTTTTAAGGTGTGTGTCACATAAAGCTAACTTTAGTGGTAAACGAGAAAGTCACTTTATCCTAATAGTAATGCTTAATCAATAACCAAAGTGAGATTAGTGTTTTAATTTGAGATAAAAATTTTGACATTGTTGCATATTCAGCATTTATATTGTATACTAAGCGTATAGTGTTTATATTAATAATAATCATAAGTATCATATTACGATCGGTGAGGATTGTCCATCGGTCATTAGCGAGTAGACTATTTTAATGTACCTACGTCATTACGGTTTATATGTTTGACAATAAAAGACTATAATTTACGTTTGTGTTATATTCATATTAATAATACACAACAAATTGGCGACGAAGATAACAATATTTTAAATCGTAATCACCATTGCTTTAGAAGTTTCAAGTGTCAAGTGTATTCTGCATACTAATACAAAATGACAACTCCGAAGACTGATTCTATAATGAATTTCAATCAAGTTATTGGGTCACCAGGAACTTTTGAATCAGGTATAGATATTACAATTTTCGAGTCAAAATTGACAAATTTTTTTTTTGGCTAACTCAATCGAAAACAATATTCAGAAAAGAGCAATATTATTGTCATCAGTCAGCGAGGAAATTCATAAGGTGCTTTTTAGTCTATGTGTTTCGAGCACACCTACCAATGTTGAGTATGATACTCTCATGAAAAGTCTAAACAAGTATTTCAAACCAATCAAGTCCTACTTTTTAGCTAGGTATAACTTTTATCAAGCTAAACAAAGACAGGACAAATCTGTGTGCCAATGGGGTGCACGCGTTAAGAATCTTGTTTCAAAATGTGGTTTTTCGTTGGAACTAACAACGGTCATCCGGGACATATTTGTTGTCGGTATGAACTCAGGACCAATCCAAGATCGTCTGTTAGAAGAAGATGCCTCAAAAGTTGGAGTAACGTATTCAAATCTAATCGAAATTGCAACAGCCAAAGAAGCAGCAATGAATGACAAAAGTGGTTGGAAAAAAGAAGAATGCGCAGATTTAAAGTACCAGAAGAAAAATTATGGACATGGTCAAAGCCAAGCAGGGTTTCAACACATCCAAGGAACAAAAAATCAAATGCGGGACTTGTGGCCGTTCCAATCATCTTTAAAAAAATTGCAGATACAAGGACTACCAATGCAACAATTGCGGTGAAAAGGGTCATTTATCAACTGTATGTATAAAGGGTAAGAAAGAAACGAAAAATAATAAAACACAAAATAAATTTTTAGCCAACAACTGTGATGATGACGAAACAGTTGAATACGATCTTTCTAATACTTTTTTTTCTATAATCGATCAAAATTATCAAAATAGCGCTGTGAAACCGTTTACAGTAAATTTAATCATAGAAAATAATAATGTTAACTTCGAAATTGACACCGGTTCACAACACAGCGTAATTTCAAAAAGATTATATCGTCAACTGCTTAGTCACATCGAATTAAAAAAAAACGACATTTCGCTATCTGATTACGTTGAAAATGACATTAAACCGATGATGGGAAAAATTTTTGTCGACGCAAGACAAAAAATTTACCATGTATCTTTATGTAATTGAAAATGGTGGTCCGCCACTAATAGGTCGAAATGATATAAAAAATATAGAATGTTTTACTTTGTTCAATATTGAAAATAACTTAACTGTTGATAGTATTATAAGTAAATATAACAATGTTTTTAAAGATGAAGTAGGTACACACATAGAAATATTGGAGTTGAATTCAGTTTCAATCAATTGTTAAGTAACTAAATGTTAAATTAACTGTAATTTGTATAATAAATAACAACATTGGAGTGTTGTATTAAATGTTGAGTCCTACACTACGTATAGTTAGAACACTCATTACGTATATTCATTGTTAACCATATTCTATATTTGAATTGAAGAAAAAAAAAGTTATTCTAAGTATATGAACGATTAAATTAAGTTTTTTTGATGTAACTTTAAAATTATATTCATTAATAACTTAACAATTCCATGTTTAGTTATTTTAACATCCAATATTTTGATAACCGGCAACCAATAATTGTTAATATAAACATAGAAATGTGGATTTAACTCTAAATAAATTGTTTAATAGTATAATAATATTTGTGGTTAAAATAACAACAAAGTTGTTGTAATTTTTACAATTTTTGATATTAAGATTTACTACTAACTATACTGAAAATAACAAATGCTACATAATGTCATTTTGAATTATGAAGTTGTTTGTTAAATTAAATAATTTGCGTTTAAAAATTATCTTAATATTCCTGACATGGTTATAATAATAGTATATGCATATATATATATATATACATATATATATATATACGGATAATATATATATATATTATCCTATAGGAGACTAGTAAATACATCACCGCTAAAGTGGGAAAATAAATATATTATATGCATACAATGTATATAAGTAAGATCAGGGCCGTATAGCTGGAACAAATTTTCGGGGGGGGGGGGGGGGGTTAAGCTAAAAAAATTGTGTTTTGATTAAAACAGAGATTGAAATAGTTATTTTACCTACTACAACATAATATAACACGAAAAAATTTCATGGGGGGTTTGAACCCCCCCCCCCAGATACAGCCTTGAGTAAAATCATTATTAGTTATTAGGTACTGTATCAAAAAATGGGGAATATGCGAAGTTTTTGACAATAAGTGTTTTTGCAGGCTCTACTCAAAATTTCCGATAATAAAATACAGTTTATTGTTCATAATGAATTGTTTAAATAATATATTTTTTTATAACATATTAAATCCCGATAGGTAGGCTAATGGTATAACGCGTAGGAAGATAGATAGGAAATTCGTTAAAGTGAAGGGTGGTCCCGAGTTCAAATCCCGTTGAATGAGAAAAAAACTTGTTTAATTTTTCTAAACATTTACAACATTTTTTAAGATTGCTTGTTGTTAAATCAACACTCCGATCGACTGCTATTGATATCACATAATTGGTGTAATCGTAAACCAGTTATAGATGTTGAATTAACTCCAAAATAATTAAAAATTACTACCTTTAAAAGAACTCATTTTTACTATACGTCTTATGTTGAATCAACACCAAGCTGCCAGTAAGTGAAAATCTACACGCCATCTTAGTTAATTTAACACCAATGGTGCTAAATTAAATACATTTTTCTATCTGTGTACTTTTAACAAATACGAAATTTCATTAAACATCAAAGCCGGGGCGGTACCGAAATTTTACAAACCTAGGTCTATTCCGTTAGCATTAAAAGGCAAAGTTGAAACCGAAATAGAGCGTTTAGTTGAAAGTAAAATTTTAGTTCCCGTCGATCACAGTGAATGGGCAACTCCAATAGTACCTACCAATTTTAAAACCAGACGGCACGGTTAGAATTTGTGGTGACTTTAAAGATTACAATAAATCCGGTATTAGAAGGGACCGAATACCCACTTCCAAAAATAGAACATTTGTATGCAAATATTAGTGGTTCAAAATATTTTTCGAAAATAGATCTAAAAGACGCATACCAGCAAATGGTCATTAAAGAATCTGATCGCAAATATACCACTATTAACACACATAAAGGTTTATTTAGCTACACCCGTAACCCTTTTGGAATAAAATCGTCAGCAGGGGAGTTCCAAAAAGCTATGGAAATTTCTACAGCAGGTCTGGAGGGCATAGGTATATTTCAAGATGACATTATCGTTGCAGGTTCTACTATCACAGAGCACAATGCTCGCTTAAGCAAATTACTAAATGTTTTGTCAAATGCAGGTTTAAGAGTAAAACTTAAAAAGTGCAAATTTTTACAAAAATCAATTGAATATTTGGGTCACCGACTAGATGAAAACGGTTTACACACATTAACAAAACACACAGGTGTTATAAAAAACGCCGTTGTCCCTGAAAATAAAACGTTGCTAAAATCATTTTTAGGTTTAATTACGTATTACATAAAATATGATTCCAAACGCTGCAAATATTTTAAAACCATTGTACATGCTTTTGCGTAACGAAAATAAATGGAATTGGACGCCAGTATGCGACCAAGCATTCAACAAAGTTAAACAAATTTTAATTTCGAAACCTGTATTAGCACATTATGATCATAATTTTCCGATAAAACTCGTAGTAGACTTACCATCTTATGCTCTAGGTGCAGTAATTTCGCATGTATACCCAGATCGTACAGAAAAACCTATAGCTTATGCATCAAGAATTCTGTCTGAATTAGAGTGTAAATTTCCACAAATTGAAAAAGAAGCTTTGGCAATTATTTACGGTGTTACAAAATTTTACGATTATTTATACGGTAGGCACTTTTTATTAGAAACTGACCATAAACCATTAATGTATACATTTTTGGTGATACCTGTAAAGGTATCCCAATCTACGCTGCTAATCGTTTACAACGATGGGCATAATATGTTTTAACATCATTTGATTTCGAAATAAAATATGTAAAATCTGAAATTAATACAGCTGATTTTTTATCACGAATTAAAATTTCAAAATCGAAAATCGATAGTCAAAACGAAGAATGTATTAGTCTTAATTATATCCACGAACAGTCACCATTCACTCTGGATTGGTCAAAAATAAAAGTTGAAACAAGCAGAGACACAATTCTCGCCAAGGTATTAAACGCAGTTAAAACAGGAGAATGGAACAGTGATTTTTCTAACAACTCAGAACTTAAATCTTATAATTCACGAAAAACTCAAATTTCAATGGAACAGGGATGCCTTTTATGGGGTTATCGTGTTATTATACCAGCTAAATTTCGAAATAATATACTAAGCGAACTTCATTCATGCCACGTGGGTTCTTCTAGTATGAAAAGTTTAGCGAGATCATATTTTTGGTGGCCAGGAATGGATAAAGAAATTGAAAATATTACGCAAAATTGCGACAATTGTCTTAACGTTAGGCAAAATCCACCAAAATCTATAATATCTCCTTGGAAATGGCCAGAAAAACCGCGGACTAGAGTGCATTGCGATTTTCTCGGACCATTTCAAAATAAATTTTTTTTTGTCATAGTTGACGCAACCACAAAATGGTTAGAAGTATTTCAAGTAAATTCTATGACAGCAGAAATTGTCATTCAAAAATTTTCAGAGACTATAGCACGATTTGGCATTCCAAAAACAATTACATCAGACGGCGCAAAATGTTTCACAGGTTTTGAATTTCAAGAATATTGCAAAAATCTAGGTACCTATTAGGCATATGACAGGTGCACCATTTCACCCAGAATCGAACGGTTGTGCTGAATCAGCAGTCAAAACAGTAAAAAATTTCTTCAAAAAATGCTCGACTGCACAATATCAATTAAATAAACTTCTGTTGATGTATCGCAATACACCTCATTCAACAACACGAGAAACGCCAGCTCAGCTCATGTTAGGTCGATCAACACGTTTACAATTTGACGCGTTAATGCCGAATACAAGCGAAGTGGTTATTGAGCGACAAATATCACAAATAAAAAATGGGGGTAATAGGACAGTATCATTTAATATAGGCGATAATGTATTAGCTAGAGATTATAGGAATACCAACAATAAATGGCAAAAGGGTAAAATTATCAAATGCATTAGTTACAACACACATAACGTAGAACTTAATGACGGGACAATTTGGAAAAGACATAATGATCAACTACTCGTTGATAAATCCTCATTGTTAACACCTTCAAATAATTTTATTTCACTTACTCCCTCTGCACAACCAAATGAAAATTCTATAAATACTGAAACAGTAGGTGAAAATCAAAATCCCGATCCTGTAATAGTAATTTAAACACCTAGACCAGTTAGATCTAGAAAACAGCCTCAGCGGTATTCTCCAAGTGATTATGACTAGTGCAAAATTAAATCATTTATTATATAATATAATATAATAAATACTCGTATATATATAAAAAAAAAATAATGTGGCTTGGCGTGGCGCGTTGGCTGCTACCAGTCGCGGAATGCGACTGGAAGTAAGCAACAGCCACAGCTATTAGCTCTCGGATGGGTGACCATCCGAGTTCATAGTAGTTAAATCTTGCCACACATACACGTGTTTGCTACCTACTGTAACGACCGTAAAAAAACAATCGTAAAAACAACCAACCGTACCAACCCTTCTCCTACCTTACAGTTCAAGGCTAATGACCTCGTTGTCGAAGCCTCAACCCTAAAAAAAAAAAAAAATAATAATAATAATACTAACATAGTAATTAAGCACTATAAAAAAAAAACACTTTATATATATTTTTTTTTTTAAGGAAAGAGATGTTGCATATTCAGCATTTATATTGTATACTAAACGTATAGTGTTTATATTAATAATAAACATAAGTATCATATTACGATCGGTGGGGATTGTCCATCGGTCATTAGCGAGTAGACAATTTTAATGTACGTCATTACGGTTTATATGTTTGACAATAAAAGACTATAATTTACGTTTGTGTTATATTCATATTAATAATACACAACAGACATTATAACATAATATTCTTAAATGTTGTTTTCAGTATTATCAAAATAAAAATACTGCCCCTTAGTGAGGCCTATTATTGAGCATGGATCACATCTGTAGACTTCTTGCAGGTGCAAAGAAAATTCTTGCACTAGGCTACTTTTTTCCTACATATAAAATGCCTTCCGAATGATTACACTCCTATTAGTCATTTGCTTGGTCTGAGTAGTCAATCAGATTGCTGACAAATTACTATTATAACATTCCTAAACAAACTTATATCTGATTTACCTACTATATGGTGCTTTTTCGTCATCTGAGAAATTCCACTTCCTTTATCATCCTTCTTTCAACTAAACTACCTATATAATTCTATTCTACACAGTTTGATAAGTTTACCCTGGGCTTTTTAAATAATTATGTTAACTATGTGTTAATTTAAGATATTTTAGTTATTTACTTGTATTTGTATCATTGTTTTCAATAAAATACAACAAAAGTAACTTTCATAACATGGTCATGTGTTTATTAAAGTCGAGTTTTTTTTTTACAAATATTTAAAAGCAATTTCACTTCTAATACAAATAAACATAATAGCTAATTTTATGTTTATATTTTATAAATTAATATTAGACAGCCTTTTGTCCAGTATTATTTTTCATCACTTGTACTTTTTCCATGGATTGGACCCAGTCTGATCAATATTTATCTTAAAATTGGCTTCAATTTGACTAGTTCCGATTCAATGTTAATTAAAAACTGGTATTGTATAAATAAAATAATATTATGATCATAAATTACAATGTCAGATCGTTGTGCTCTCCTTTGTTATGTATATAATTATATACATGAAACAAATTATATTTACAAAGAAATAAAGAATAATTTACTAAATATAAATCAGATCAAATGTTAGAGAGAATATCCATTACATTATTCGGAAGCATTGTCTCCAAACGATCAAGACAATAGTTTACCGGCACAATGATCCACATGCATATCTATAAAAATTAAAAAGATATTTTTAATAAAAAAATTATAAATTACTTAAGTTATAAATATTTTTTAACTTAAATTTGTATTAAATATTGCAATATTAACTTACAACATAAACAAGATTGCCTGTTAATTGTGGATGGAGATATATCAGCAGAGCGAGTAATGCTGAAAAGGAACTTAGACCAGCCGTAAAATGAATAAAGAATGGTAAATCCTTTTTTGGAAAAACACTTACTTTATGATAAGCTAAATAAACAAAAATACATAAATAATAGTAAAAGCATAAAAGAAACATAAAAATATTGAATGAATTACTAGGTAATAGTTCTCTGTCGGCCAATTCAGTACATGTTGGATAAGGATGGAATAAATATCCTTTTTCTAGAGGGTACGGAATTTGGTTAAACGCGCTTTCCCATGTTACATTAAGCACAGCCAATGCTCCTTTTATCCGTTTCCAGTGTGCCAAGTGAAAAAATGCGTATGCTACAGCTTCTGAATCTCCTCTTTTCAGTATGTGCTCCGGAGGGAAAATATATGATTTCATTTCCAGTAAATACTAAAATAAATAAATATGATACAATCATAGAGGAAATACAATTAGGTTAGTTTAGTTTATGATAATCTAATTAGGGTTTTTATAAAAATGCTAACATTTAAAACTATCAACTTAACTGAAAAAGTTTTTTATCGCTGAAATATTGATTAGACTAAGCTCTGAAATGTTTGTATTAGGTAACTATTAAACTTATTTGAATATTACAATTTAAAATTGCATGAAAATTTAAGTATCATAAAATAGCCAATGTAGCAACACAGATGTTCTTAACTCAAAGTTTGATAATAGGTGAATTAAATTTAATATTTAAAGTACCATAGAAGGGTTAGTTCTGCTGAACGTAAATTTGGTATGTTGTGCGTGGGTCAGAGAGAAAACTAATCATTCACTGACATCCTTTTAACATTTTAGTATTTAATTTTAAAATAAAGATACTAAAGTACTTAGATAATACATAAATCTTTTAAATTTAAATATAACAATTGATAATAAGTTTGAGTTGTATAATATATTATAGGAAATAGGGTGTCAACGGTACTCTAACATTCTATAAATTTGCCATCAATTATAACATTGAAATTATTTAGTTTATTTTAATATACTTTTGGAACATGTGGATTAAATTCCACAGCTCGATGAATAGCTTCAAGCGCCACTTCTTCTGCTTGGGTAAGTCCTTTTTTCAATGAATTTCCTACATTATATCTGTAAATAACCAAATTTTTATTATTTTATAAATAAATAAAAAAAATAAAAAAACATATAGGAAAATTAAATACAATACAATACAATATACAAAAAATAATGTCCATGCGTAGTTAGAAATTAATATTTATGATGATAGATTGAATGTTTTAGCAATTATTTAACACCCATTTTTTTAACATTTTTATTTTTTATCAATTGGTATAATTTTATTTGCAAATCAGATGACGTGTGTGAGGTTAATTTGTAAATATTAATCTGGTTAGTTAAGTAGATAACTAAAAATTCAACAAACAAGTTAACTTTGGAAAATTTCAACATTCCTCGTGTAAACATAACACTAACAATTTTGTTGCTAACAATGTAATAAATGTTATAAGTTTTCATTAATCATTCTGACTTTTGTAAAATTAACAATAAGGTTTTTAAATAATATGAATTATGAATGTAAATTTATCATTTGTAAACAATACAATATAATTCATACCTCATGGGTATCAATTAACAACTAACAAATATTATTGGAACATTCATGTTTAAATACTAGAAACGTGTTCTTTTTTAAAAGTAATATCAACTAAGTCATATCTACTGAGCACTACTAAGATAATACAACAATATTAGATATTCAAATTTTAAGTTATGAATAACTTAAGTATATTTATAGCAATACAAGCTTATTTAACTAATTATCAATATCAAACAAATAACAAATATACATGCATTGACTTGAATAAACCTGAAATTGTCTATGCAAAGAACATAATTAATATAATCATATCAATAATAAATTTACTTGTCAGCGATAACACGGATTTTTAGCAATGCAGAAGTATAACAGATGACCGCCGATTTAGGTAGATTTATATCATCGTATTTGGCTAGTACCGATTGTACGTCGGCATATGACTGCGTTTCTAATAGTACTTCTATTAAGTTTTCGTGAACATTAAGTATGTTCATTATCGGAGGCATTTCCTTGCTTAACTGTTAATAATAAATCCTTTCATAAATATAGGTACACACACTAACACCTCACACACATACAAGATTTATTATTTATATGAACTCATTATGATGAAGAGAAAGTTCCGTACTGAATAAAAAAATCAATAATAATTACATTGTAAGCTTTAAATAAATCGTTTAACTTTCCTTCAGCCATTAGTACAAAATTATAACTCGAATTTTGAATTTACAATTTAGAAGTACATACAAATTAATAAAACAATTTACCAAACAACCTAATATAATGCAAAACATTATTTATATTATTCTTAGTAACTTTTTTTTAACTCTTGATAAGTTTCAATTGAATTTTTAATTAGTAAACAAATTTAAATCCATTTTAACAAAAATCAAGTGTATCACTTGAAAATATAAATATCAAAAGGTACTAACACATCATACTGTTTTCAAAATAAACATAATTAATTGAACTGAATTATAAATAAAGGGGTAATCTACCATACAATTAAATTGTTTAAGTTTTATTATTTATTCATGTTTATGTTGGTTGACTAAAGATGGAACATTCAAACTTTAAAATATAATTACTTCATAGTTAATTTTCAAAGCACTATTCTTGTATGAATTATTGTACAAGATTAAAACTCATTTATTTTTCTCATCAACATAATTTATAATAAAGGAAATGTCTGTTGTCTACAACTATAGTAAAGACTACGTTGGGTGGACGACAAGTATTTAGTTGTTTAATTTCATCTAATAATTTAAATTCTATTTTACAATTATGTAAATAGCAATCAGTCAAGCATTAACTACAATGTTACAATTATATCAAATACTTCAGTGACGTGCCAAATGGAGTTGTTTTATGCAAAGGCACATTTATTTCAAAAATATGTAAAAAGTTTCCAGTATCTAAATAATTAAATTTGTGTATTTTATGTTTATGTAGTTTATATCTAATGTATGTGTAATTTCAATATATTTTTAAGTTAAAGATAATGCACAGTTACAGTAATGCTATTATGAGTAATATACATATCTGGGTGATCTTGACATTAACTTAATTATACATTATAATATATAAATCTTTTTTTTAAACGAATAATGGTTAGAAACAACAAAGAACTATTATTGGCATATTATTAATATTTATAAATCATAACTACTCATTATTGCACATTAAGCTATTAATTGATAGATATACACTTACATAGTTTATTAATGTCACATTTAGTTTGTTTTGTATCTAATATTTAAGATCATTTTTTAATTGAAAATGCATTAATTAAATGCAAATTAAAAAACTTGTGAGTCTTAAGAGGTTTTAATATATTGAAACTCATTAAAAACGATTAAAACTTGTAAAATTATAGGATTTTTTTATGCATTTAATTTATGTTGTTATTTTATAAAATTAATAATTTACCATCAAATTATTATTGATTTTGTAATATTTATTTTTTGTCAACCCAAATACTTGTGTTATCTGATATGATATACATAAAATTGAAAATCATAGTTTAAATAAAAATATTTTTATAGTTAACAATATCCTAATCAGATAATCTTAACATTACACAAGATTAAACAATACTATAACACAAATGTAAAACCTTATTTATTATAAAATAATACATAATTAAACAATATTAGATGCTTTTTGTGTCATTCACCTCATACTCAGTTTAAACAGCTTTGTATTTCAAATGGATTAATAAAATGCATTGACTAAAAAAAAAAAAGCTTTTTATATTAATGATATACCTATGAATTATGATGACTTGGATTATCAATATGAGTTTTCCTTAGATATCTTAAGTATGATCAACTTATACAATTGTACACAAAACTTGATTAGGCAATTATTTAAGTAATTAAACTAATATAATTCAATTGATTCGAGTTACAAACTTAATGAAAACAATTTAACAACAATTTTAAAATCTATAAATGCATTATGTTTATTGGATAGTATTATTTAATATAAACTATAGTGGACAATGGACAAGAACCCAAAATACCAAATGCGATACAATTTAGATACATTATCCAAATTACATAATTACAAATAAGTTAACAATTCATGAGTTATCCAAATTAGCCTTTTTCATGCACCAGGTTATCGCTTTACTATTTCAATAATTAACAGAGAGCATGTAATGAGGAATGTAGTAATGCTCCTTATGAAAATATAATATTATTAGTTAAATTGTTATTCGGCCATGTGTAGGTTTATAAAGTTTGGACGATTTAAAAAATATTAATTAACATAATTTCTGATAAACAATTCAAATTGTAGTAATCTCATTTTTGCAATCACAACTTTTTTCTTAAATTTAAAAATAAACCTTTTGTTAAAGATAGAAATGTAATTAACTAATACATGTTAAATAACATTTTGCAGTATATCCAAATTATATAAATTTCTTTAAAATATAAATATAAAAAAAATGACTGAAACAAAGACAACAATTTAAACATTAGCTACTTAAATCGAATCAGGAACCTTCACTTTTCATAATTTTTAATTTACTAGAAGTTAAAATATGATTAACTTAAAAAATATTATTTAAAGATCTTGTACGTTCAATAATACCCAGAATCAAACATTTTGAAATAATATTGATGACATCTACATCACCAACCAAATTTGACCTTTTTTTTAGTCAAATATTATTTGAAAAATGATTAATGCTAAGCATTCTAATAATAAAATAAAATGTTAATTGTTAATAGAATATTATGACATGATATCATTAACTTACATCTCTAAACATTTTCACGGCTTCTTTTAACTTTCTTAGTTTCCTACAACACATAGCTATACGCCTTTTGATATATATCAAAACATTTAGGTCTCGTCCTGAAATAAATAAAAACGATATGCTAAGTAATATCAATAAATTATATAAGTATAATAATTATGTATTATTTTGTAAAAATATAACTTTTTTTGGAACTTAGTTTTAACAATAACTTGTGAGGTAATGCACAGCATTGATTTAAAATTAAAAAAAACTATTAGAGTTAGAGACTTAAAAGTTGAAATCATCAGTAAAGTTTTCTAATTCTTACTTGTTAAAATTTAAAATGTCTACCAACTGAACATATAGTTAATAAACCATAATATTATAGTTTGTACTAATTGTATAGTTCAGAGTTTGTGAAAACATATTTTCTATAAGCATTATACAACATAGTACCATGATACAATGTCTTATCAGAAGAGGTATCCATTGTAGGGTTCACTTATTCAATTTAAAGAAAAATACATACTGTGATCCTTCTTTATATTTTTAGTTTTTTTTTTTTGTTATAGTTGATAAATTATTACAATTATTTACCAAATTATGATGTATAAATTGTTGTAATAAATTATAATTATAAAAATAAATTACTGTGTTGCATTTCAATATTAGCATCCAGATGATGAGATTTTTGTGTTTTTTTGTAGTTTGCTTCAGCTAGCTTCAACGCTTTACGTAAAATTTTTTCAACTTTTATCATAGTTGGTGCTTCTTCTTCCGCCAACATAATAAGAGCTGTGACACAGTCTGCATTTTTTTCTAAAGCCAAATGTGCAGCTTTCACTCTTGCAGCTGGCACCCTTTCTCGCCATGCTGCTTGCATTACTTAATTAAAAATAAAGTATACATGAGTTAAGGTAATTCATGCAATAATATATATAATGGCATATTTATAGATAATTGTTTTTACTTTCGTAATCAGGTTTTCCATTATCTGCATCACAAATGAAAAATGCCTGATGGTCTTGAGCTGATAAATTCATATCATAAAATGTCAAAGGTTCTCGTTTGGTAACATTGAGGTATCTTGAATATTCTGCACCCCGAAAAAGTCCTAATGGATTTCTCCATACTTTGCATTCTAAAAAGTTAATAATTTGAATTAAAATGTAAGTAGTTAAACTAAGTTGGATTATTTATAAATAAAACAAAATAGAGTTGTGAACATTACACACTAAAGAATGTGGTTTTGAATAACTTTATAAGAGTCAACATAGTTATATTACAAAATAGTAACTATTAATCTCCCAAACTAACTAATAACTATACTCTGTACAACAAGAGAACTGGCAGTTTCTGTTCATACATATCATGGTGTTTCCCCACAAATTAACATTAGACAGTTGTGGTATCGAGATTTGCAGAGGCGGCCGTTTTTGGTTGGTTAGCCCCGTGGCTGGACAGATTATAGTAGTACCTAGTAGTGATAGGCAACAATATCAATAATTCAATATGATATTGATATTGTGATAAATTTTTGACATAGATAGTTGCAAATTGTACAACATATTGTGATATTGAAATTAATTTTTTTTTTTATTGAGATTTTAACTTATAAATTATTATATCTTGACTAATCAAAATTAATATTTTTTAAGAAATACATAACTGTCATCCGATAACGTTTGGTGCACATGTCCCGAGGAAATGTCAATTATTAGTTATTTTTATTATATCTGTTGAATGTTATAATGTTATCTATAAATATGGGCATTCTATATTAGGTTATTACTTATTGTTCAAAATTACTAATGCCAATGTTATATTCAGTATTATATTTTGCTACATGGAACACGGTATAGTACCACTGGATAATTTATTTTCCACAGTGTAATTTGTGTCGTCAGTATGATATAAATGTTAGCCGTATTGTGATTAGTGCCCATAATTTTAAATTACTACTTTATTTTTAGTAAGAGGTGTCTATACATAGGACTAGGAGTGATATTTGGAAAAAAATTAGATTTAAAATTAATGATAGTGATGTTATATATTAAGATTAAAAAAAAAGTTTTCTGTCGAGCATGTAAGAATCTAATTGCTTATAGCAGAAACACATCAAAATAAAAAAACTCAAACAATTTTACAAGTATCACTTATGTAGATTGGTTATGAACACAAATCATAATAGAGAAAGTTTTATACGATTTATTCATAGAAGTATTTTTGAAAAATAATCATTATTCATTACTTATTGCATTTTACATTCATCCCACTAATTCTTGTATCATGCTTTTTTAAACTACTTATTTTACATTTTATAATTAATACCTGGTACTTGTTGATTATTATCGTTACCTCCACCAATCCAAGGACTAATATAATTGAGTGAAAACTGTTCAATAAATGAGACTCCATATTTTTGGAAATATATCCATTCTAGAATCTGAAAATAATAATTTGTCTATAAATTCACTAAACCAAACATTGTACATTAAATGAAAGCACATCACTATTCACTGTCATTACTCATTACTAAAATCATGTCTATAGGACCAAATAATCGAGTAAATATTTATTAAATAATTAAGGGTACTTAATTTATCTATAAAAAAATAAATAGAAAACATACATATTGAAATGCGCAACAGATAATGCAGTAACTCAATTTTTAAATTTCAGTAAGAGCAATTAAAATTAAAATTAAAATTTTTATTTTTATATATATTTATTTAATTGGACCTAACCTCTTATTTGTATAGAATAATAAGATATTGTTTTAACATAAATTTTACAATACTTGGTTTTAATTATATCAAAAAATATACTTAGTAATATAGGCTAACAGAACGTTATCGTTCAGAACCCTTTTTTGTATGCAATGATTTATCATTACAATGACCCACTCGACACCTACTGTACAGCAAGCGGTACCCACTTACCAACCTTTTTTTTTTTATTCTTCTCAAAAATATGTTTTATTTTATTTATAATCAAATGGATGAACATAATTTTAGCCTTTTTTGATATTTTGTGGTAAATTATTAATTTATTATATTTGCTCCACCACGAGAAACACACAATGGGGTAAATTAACCAAAATTTTGTGTAACATAACTTGATTTTTAATAAAAAAAAAAATCACAATAATCTTTTATTTTAAAAATTGATAAGAGTTTGATGAGATGATGACAATTTGAAACTAGCAACCTGGATAATTATTTATGCACAAAAGTTTATTTAGGTAAAATAATTAAGAATTTATACCACTTATACACGTTTTATAAGAATATTTTGAATTTGAACCATCTACGTTTCTTTTAGGACAGTTTGTCGAAATACATGGTTGTACATTGAAAATTTAATACATGGCTTTTTTCTATATAGTATATAAAATGCCATTTTCCACATTTTAAAACTATACATAAGAACTACTAAAAAGAAAGAAATAATTTTGATTCCAAAAAGTATATTATTTAGTAACATGAAGTAACTATTTCAAATCAACATGAACAGTACAATAATTTCTTACGTTTAATGTCAATACCAATGCGCGACATAACTTTTTTGGTTTTTGATCTTTGTGGGGTGTAGTTGGAGATGTAGTGGCCCAATATCAAAAAAATAATAAATAATTGTTCAGTTCAGGTCTCGGTTCAGGTTAATTTGAAATAATTAATTATGTTAGGTACTTAATAATATACTTTTGTAAGTAAAATTATTTCTTTTTTTTTTGGTGATTTTTGTATATTGTTTTGATTTTCTTTATTTTATTATTATTAAGACCTAATCAAATTTCAGTATTATTTTTAAATTTAAATACTTTTTATATGTTGATTAACTTAGTTTACATTTAATGACCATGTACTTTTTAATTTAATAAACACTTATCAGTATTAAAAACTTACTTGATTAAAAGTTATCATTTTTAACTTTATTTTTTAAAAATTATTATCGCTGTAAGAAACATAATATCATCAATAAATAGTATAATAGTGCACTCTTACAATATAAAATATACAAAGTATCATAAACACAAATTTTAACTATAATAGTTGATCTTCAATTTCATTTTTAACGTCATATTTAATATAATAATTAAATAATTATAATGTATGACATGTAAAATAATAATGTACATACTAAAAAATAAATCCATACCATTATTAAAGCTGAGATAAATGATGAAGTTGCTGTAAGAGCAATGTAAAATTTTGGTGTCAACGAATCCATGAAAACTGCCACTGTAAAGATATAAATAAACATTAAGCAAAATTATTTTAAATACCTAAATATTAATGTAAAAGTTATTACAAATAAAAATGTAATACACATAATTAAGGCTATGAATTTATAACAAACTTCATTTCATTTAGCCTATCGTGAGATATAGTTTACTTAACTTAAAGTTTGGACTATGTAAATTGTAAGTAATAATTCAGTATATCATATTTTTTCCTTATATTTTGTTTTTTTATTAAATTTTATAATATTTTTTAACAATTTCTGCAATTTACCCTTTTTTACACAAGTTTTATGAATTATTTTTTATTTTACAAAGGCTGTAAATATGTGCACAGTGTAATTTGTTAAGATTTGATGAGGTAATTGGGATCATGATACCATGGCAAAATTACAATTGTGAATTTCCAGAAAACATACTAGGTAGATACAGTATAGGTAAAAAATGTATGATGTACCTATCACAAATTTTTTTAATATGACACTGTAGCTAATCTTTTAAATAATCAACTGTTATCACTTCTAGCTTGTCCAGTAAATTTAATGTACATTTATTTCAAACACGCAGTATGAAACGGATCACTATGTAGTATGACTTACAAGTACACAACTGACGAACGTAATCGACGTATTCAATCATATCTAAACGACGTACACGTGCTATGTGTTATTAATAATATTATTATTGTGTGGGTGTGAAGGAGAAAATGTCTCTAAATATGGTGATGTGATGATTCTCAAGCACAATCGGATTAACAAGACCCTACTGTATTTTATATTTTTAAAACATACTAAATATAAATAAAATGTTTCAGGCGAGTAAGACTACAGGAAGTAAGGTCGACATTTAACAACAATTATTTTATTCATTTTTATTATTTACTAACAAACATATTTGTCAGTATCTATACATATAAAAATGTCTGTCTGTCCTTCATGCATTCCCAAACCGTTCAACTGATTGCGATTAAATTTGGGACAGAGATACCTTTGTTATGAACCCCTGGTTATAATATAAGCATAATAAGCATAATAAGCATAATAAGCATTTTAACGCAATGCCCGTCAACGCAATAACGATAACGATATACCGAGAGAGCGTTGCCGGCAGTCGTATTCATTCTACATACTCGACTCATGTGAATTTGTATTATTAATAAAAGTATTTAGTTAAGTGAACCAAGTCTATTTACTTAAAACCTAACACAATCCTCTGAGATTCTTATTAAAATAATATAGATGTTTCCGTAACGAAGACGAATCAACAAACCCCCAAACGGATCTAACCGAGAGGGAACACAACAACTGGTGGCAGCAGTGGGATACCAACCATATGAGTTGGTATACGGAAGGCAAGTTGAGGTGCCTCACTCTTTGAGTCGCAACCCTCAGCCATGTTATAACTATGATGATTCGCACAAGTTAGCTCGAGACAAGATCATAAAAACAAAAGAAAAGGCAAAAATAAATTATGATAAAAAAGAACACAGCATAAATATCAACATAGGCAATAAAGTACTTACAATAAACCATACTCATAAAGGAAAACTTGGCCATAAATGGAAAGGACCATTTGAAGTCATCGACATTCATGACAACGAGAATGTGTCTATTCAACAAGGGAACAAAAAAGTGAACATTCACAAAAATGAATTAAAAATCTTTTCAGAATAAAAAAAAAAGAGAATAAAATAAAATAAATATATAAATATAAAAAATAATAAATAAAATAAAATAAATATATTATTGTTTCAGATTTAGCAGTACTACACAAATAAGTACACACCTATCACTCAACCATCAGGAATATATTTCCAAACAATAAGTACCCTTCAGCTATCCAATTCACATTGGAAGTTACTCATATATGTAAATATCACCAACTACAATGAAAAGCAGTCACAAATCCAAGAGATCAATAATAAAATAAAAGAATCCTGTGAGCTAGGAAACAATCTTAACATAGAATTTACACAACATGTTTGTCTGCAGTACACTAATCAAGCGGCTATTTTTCTAGCCGAAATCAATAATAACAAAAACCATGTCATAAAAATTGTTGAGCGACCAAAAACAAATAATCTACGTTCTAAAAGAGGTCTAATTAATATGGTAGGACGTGTAGCTAACGTATTATTTGGTGTATGTGATGACACTGACGCTGACTATTTTCATGATAAAATTAGAGAACTCGAACAATCTAAATCCTAACTTTTCCAAATAACTGACACACTAACACAAATTATGAAATCAATGTTAACAAATGTAAATTCTTCATTGATTGAAATAGAGAATAAACAGGGATCTCTGGTAGACGGGTACAACTATTAGTTACATATAACAAACGCGATGGAGATGGAAGTAGGTGTCCTAAAATTTCAAAATGCACTGACGGAACGTATAGCACTACTAAATGTAATTTTAACTCAGTACGCTTACGAAACAGAAAATCTAGCCAATATCGTTAATTCAGCACTCTTAGGTCATATTCATCCTAGTCTATTAGACGCTGGAGAATTCAATCAACAATTAAACGAAATAAAAATACAATTACCAATAGTGTTAGGCTTACCAATTGACTTATCAGAGAAAGGGATATCGGAACTACTACGGATAGTTGAAGTTAGTGTAGTTCATGTAGAAGGGATTCTGATGTTTATCATGGAAATTCCATTGATTGACAACTACGATCTTATATTATATAAATCTATTCCTTTACCTGGGCTATCTCCCAATATGCGGTCTACCACAAAAATATGCGGTCTACCAAGATGGACGTGGTCTACCGTAATAATATTAAAAGTATAAATAAAAAAAATTTAATTTATTAAGAAATTTATTTATAAATGTTATACTATAAACACATCAAAAAAAACATTTTCCAAATAGGTATTAAAAGTATAAAAAAATTTTAATTTATTAAGGATCCACAAAATTATCCACAAAGCATAATTTCATATCTCTAAGGAAAGCATAAAAAATATTATCAGTTTCATTTAATCCTCGTCACCAATACTCGGCTAAGTACCCCTCTAAGAGGTCTTCATTAGTACCACACATTTTCTTAACGATTTTGAGTCTAAGAGGCCTCCAAAGACTTTCAATTCTTTGTGTATTGGCACCAGTTTTCGGGTCCACAAAATTCTTTGAATGATTAACTGTTTAATGTACCTATGTACATTGGTTACCATTTTCAGATAAACCTTTATATCCAAGCCAATGAATCAGAATGAACTGTTGTACCAGGTAATACCTTAAAATTAAACCAAAATTGTTACAATTGTTATAACATTGGTAGACCGCATACTATACTCATATTTATAGTTACGTAGCACACAAAACGGAGGTAGACCGCATATTGGGAGATAGCCTTTACCTGTAAAAGTAGGAAGTAATTTGTATGCTATTAAAAAACCAAACTAATTATATAGCAGTAGATAAAGCCCTTTTAAATTATATAGAATTAAATGATTATCAACTTTCAAAATGTAAAACAACCACAAAAACCATTATTTGCTATCATGAACAGCCTATAAACTTTATTAAGAAGAAAAAGTTCAATCTCGTTTAATAAACCAAAAAATCTGTTCAAAACATTGCCTTTACTCAACCACCTCACATTATTATGGAGTAGTAAATCGTCAAACTGCGAATCAACTTCCTGGAGAAGTAACTTGAATTGTCGGTGCTGAAGTGAGGATTTGGGACGTATGAAGTTAACAATAATCATGATCGTCTTCATTATTTCTTCTAAACTCGAATCTAGTTTACAACAGAGAACACTCTGATGAATAATGCAATGGTATGATAAAACGTCAGAGTTGCATTTATGGTCATCTTTTAATCTTTGAACAAGACCTTGATTAGCACCAATCATTGCTGGCGCACCGTCAGTTGTAACTGAGATAATTTTTTTCAAATTTAGTTTTTCTGTTTCAAAATACATTATTACAGCATTATACAAATCTTGGCCTTTTGTGGTCCCCGACAACGGCAAAAGCGTCAATAACTCTTCGTAGAATTTCCCATTGGTATTGTTTAAGTACCTCACATAAATTATAAGCTGAGCTGTATCTGTTATGTCACACGACTCGTCCAAGGCTAAAGAATAAAAATCAGCTATAGATAAGTCTTGCTTTAAAAGTTTGTGATTATCATTGGCGAGTACCTCAGTATTTCTTGTGTGAGTAGATGTTGATATCGGAATATGACTAATAGTTTCAATAATTTCTTTTTTATTTTCAAACAGTATATTTGCAGATGGTAATATACAGTCTTTAACAATATTAGCATCTGTGAATGGCTTCATATGTTTAGCGAGCGTCCACGAAATGTTTAAAGAAACTTGAGCACATTTCTGTTGCTCAGTCATTGCGTGATTCAAAATAGTGGTTGCCGATTTATACTTCATACGCAAATTATCAATTTTTGATTTACGAAGTTCACTACTCATGGGAAATTTTTCAGCAAATGATTTATGTGAAGTCTCATAATGACGTTTAATATTAAAAACTTTCATCACAGCTATTGTCTGGTGGCAAATTAAACAAACTGGCAAGGCCCCTGCCCGATCCGGTAAAATAAAAGAATATTGATACGTCCACTCAGGCAAAAATTGTCTGTTTTCAATTTCAACTTTTCTTCTCTTTTTATCCATATTCAAATAAAAATAGTAGAACTTAAAAATTATTTAACCGTATTATAAATCGAAAAAATAAATCAATGCAATTAACACGAAAAAAATTACAATGTAATACAACGGCGGTAATCGACGGACTGACTAGGTAGACGTAAAATCAACAAGCAGTCACCCAATAAAAGTTTAGATAAGATATGCTTTGCGACCAATTTATCAACAGTTGTCGGTGAAAACCAATAAAATTTAACAAAAATAATAATTTACAACAATAACACATAGAATATTGTCGTAATATGTGTTTTTATTTTTTGTCTGAGGGCCGTATGCAAGCCGGATAAAATTTGTTCGCGGGCCGCCATTTGGTGACCCATGCTATAAAGCATGTGAGGGATTCGTGCGAAACAATGTTATTCCGAAATCCTACAACACTTCCTAATGTATGCACTATTAAATATATTAAGTTAGGATATAGCACTTGTAAATTCTCCTGAAAGTCCGTTACCCAGAATAAATTGGCAAAGAACTTTCATTTTACCCTGGGGTGTTATGAACCCCTGGTTATAATATAAGCATAATAAACATTTTAACGTGATGCCCGTCGAAGCAATAAAGATATACCGAGAGAGCGTTGCCGGCAGTCGTATTCATTCTACATACTCGGCTCATGTGAATTTGCATTATTAATAAAAGTATTTAGTTAAGTGAACCAAGACTGTTTACTTAAAACCTAACACAATCCTCTGAGATTCATATTAAAATAATATACCTATTCCTGTAACGAAGACGAATCAACAAACCCCCAAACGGATCTAACCGAGACGGAACACAACACCTTAGACATCTGGGAAGAAGATAGTCTAATTTAAAAAGGGGAGAGGTCCAACCCCGGGAGCTGCTCAAACAAGGATTTTGAGATTTACAATGGAAATATTTGTTTATAAATGGTTGCTATTGGTTACATATTTTATTACTATTATAATTTGTAACATTTGTAAAAAAAAAAAACAAATCTTTGGCACGGGCAACCATCACAACGTTTTTCATGTACCTAATTCTTATTTCAGTCATTTACGCACCTCGAGGGGGTCCGCAATCCACCACAGGTGGATTGCCTACATGATAATTTACTACTGCTAGCATATATTGTATATATCTTCGATCAGATGGAGTGGATTGCCTACCTCGGTGGCTTAGATGCATGTAAATCATTTGAGGTTAATCTGAACTTAATATATGGGCATAGGCTCAGGCAGCATTGGGCGGGGCAGCTAGTACCTTATAATTTACAACCTATGAAAATTATTGTACAATTTAACAAGAATATTTTTAAAACATGGAAAACCAAGAAAGTAACTCTATATTTTAGATGGATACCTCACATAAAATGGTGTGGTCTTGTGATAGCATACTACAATAAAAAAAAAAATCATTATGATGCAACTTTAATCCTATAAAAGTAATACAGTAATTTTATTATTTATAATAAACAGAACCGAGTCTAGCTCCCTATTGAACGAACATGCAACCGTACAAATCATTCGGGGCACTTGAATCGGCTTCCAAATCTAGGTGGTAATTATACCAGTAAAAAGGTGGGTACAAAGGTTGAACTGCAAACGAGTAAAATACTGACATCTGCCGTCGGCAGTGCTACCTACAAACCACACCGAGCCGGAGGCAGCCTAACCGGTGGCGTTTCGATCTGTGTTTTCCACGATAGCGTCCCTAACGGCCAGCACACTTGCACGCCCATCGCACGTATGATCGCGCGTTCTATCACCCACCTACGTCCCAGATGGCCTTTTTCCGCAGACATTCCCTGGTGTAGCACACGACCAGAATAATGGCCAGATACCACGCCCACCACAATTTCCTCCAGATCCAACCGATGAACGTCTTGACCATTTTCGCGCGGACACGCGGCGGAGATGCGGCTCGGGTGACTTACGACTGCGACGACGGCGGTTCGACGGACATTACCGGTCGGCTGCCGTCGATCGGCAAAGAATAACCGGCCACTGCGACGACGGCGGGATACGAATCGGCAACGGTCAAACGGCAACCGACGACATCGACGGGGGGGTACACGGCGTGAAATGACGAGCGAAAAACGGTTATGGCGAAAAAGCCAAAAAGCAACAATGCCGCACGTACGGCACGGCAGAGCAGACGCTGTTTATGCCGCTCAGCCGATCGATACGGCGCGCTTATCAGCGTTCAACGGGCCCGGCGGGACGGTATTCGACGCACGTGAAACGTTTCGCTGCCGAGTGAGCACCGCACCGCACCGCACCGCACCACACCACACCAAACGGAGTTGGCGACAGCAGAAAAAGTTGCATTTGAAAACTTCTCGTGTGTACGAAATATAATAGTATACTTCAAATGTTTCTCAGGAAACAGTATTTTTGGATTTCAACAAAATAACTAAAATCGTTATTTCTTCTTTGAATATCTAATTTCTTCCAAATTTGAACTTAAAATATCTATATAAAAAAAAACTGCGTCTTAATATTTTTTATATTTTATTTGGTAACAGTATTGACTATAAAAATTATTTAACTTACCCATAGAAATGGTTTATTATAAAAATATTTAACTACAAAATAATTTGCAAATTTTCGAGATTTTGATGAATTTGTCAATCGTAATAGTTTACGCCCGATTAGGTATATAGGTACCTACAATGTCAAAAAAATTTGAACGTCAAACGCTCATAAAAAATTAATTTGAACTTCCAGTAAACTTTTCTTTTGTTAAGTTATAAAACTTTTGACTTATGAGGAATTTTGAATTACTTTTTCAAATCTTAGATAAAATAACAAATTTATTTGTGGATTTTAAGTGAAAATGCTGAGATGACACGTTACAATCTCGGGCGCGGCAGTTCATATTATAATCATATTATAACACTAAATGCCAAATGGTACTATTACTATATTTACTAGTGTTATCAATGCTAATATTATTATTATTATCATTATATATATTTATATATATTAGTCTTGTCTCTTTATCTTTATGTATGTTTAAGTCTTGTGGGGATTAGTGCTGAACATGCATTTTACGTCATGGACGTTTCGCACCACCTAGTGTGTGAGGAGTCAGTCGATGCCTGTTCAGTTTTATATGCAGTCGTTAGGACTTGCCATTTTTATATTAAATAACTTTTATGATGCTTTTATTTTTCATCATCGATTCAATAAACTATTCGTAACTCTATAACGGTGTTATTTTATTTTGGACGCCAGAACTCTTTACACCAGTGCCGGCCCGATGGTTTTCGGGGCCCGGTGCAGAATTTCGCGGGCCCCATATGGCCAATGGTTTATAATTACTGGCCTGTGGCGCCCCGCACAAGCCCGCCATGCGCAGGGCCCGGTGCGGTCGCACCGCTTGCCCCCCCCCCCCTAGGGCCGGCACTGCTTTACACTACCGAATTTCAACCGATTAACGGATATAATACATATAGATCTCATCTGCCCAACCGGTAGGTCTCAACTACAATGCAACACTATGAATATATAGACATGTAGTTCTTAAGGCAGTCGAGAAACGCGACCCATTGCTACTGTACGACGTAGTGCGTTGTATCATATATTTTATTATTATATTATTCACGGTATTAAAATGTGTTTATTAATTTAACTTAAACGTGTCTGGATTAATTTATTAATCTATTCCAATCAACACAACGATAATTTAATCCTTGATATACTACTCAATTACATCTAGTGCAATATTTTGATAGTTAATAATAATTATTCTATGTTTTATACATCTCACAATATGAATAAAAAAAGGTCGTTAAGTGGGTACCGCTCTGCTGTACAATAGTACATAGAGTGGGGTCACTGTAATGGATGTGTTAAATTTGGATTCAAATATTCAATGATATAAAATCAATATTCAATGTATACGAAAAACGATTCTGAGGGAAGACGATCTGTCAGCCTACACAACAAGGGTATTATTATTTAAAATAGGCGTAAATTGGGGGGGGGGCTTAGCCCCCAAAAATTTGTATAGCCCCCCTTTTAGTTTAAAATGATTGAGCATGGTCAATATTGCATACGAGTATACGACAACGATATAATCTTAGCCCCCCCCCCCCTATTGACAAGACAAATTTACGCCTATGAGTCTATTTTATGATATTATTGCCATTATAATAATTCATATTACATACTATTAATAATACAGTAGATTAAATTAATTTTTGGAGAAAACATTGCATTTAAAAATGTCATTGAGCTTATAAAATATACTCTACAAGTTTCAAGCACCCACAAAAAATATTTTTAAATTACAACGAAATAACTAATATTGTTATTTTCCATTTACCTAAATATATTTTTTTAGACTTATTGCGATTAAAACAAAAACTACTTACGAGAAACCTTGTTTTAAATTTTCAATCCTTAGCTGTAATAACTGAATATTATTTTTTTAAATTTTCAACTACGAAATAATTTGCAAATGTTCGATATTTTGATGAATTTTAGTCTGAAAATTTGAACTTTAAATGCTTTTAAAAAAAAGTTGTGCTCATGTATTTTTTAATATTTTTGAACTACTATTAAAACAACTTATGAGAATAATCTTGTATTACGTTTTCAAGCTTTTTGCAGACTCCACAAACATTTTTTTATCGATATTTATGGAAAAAAAATTTAAAAACCGAAAGTTTCTTATCCTTATATTTCTTACAAATTACAATTAGTGAACTAAAATTTCAAAACACGTCTGTTTCAGTAATTAACAGGGCTCGGAACTTTATGCATTTGCATATTTCCTAGGAAGCTGCATATTAAAAATCTGAGTCGATACAAATTCGTTTCATAGTACATACAAATAATATACAATCTAAATACAAAAATGTATGTTGCATATTTTTGTATATTTGACTAATTTTATATGGTTTTGCATATTTAAAGATGTTGAGCATATAAATGCATATTATGTTAGTAAAACATCGATTTACATACACAAAATTTAAAAACAAAAGGCCGGCACACATCGTCTATATTTCGAATTATACTATACCGAAATCCCGATATACCTAGTATATCTATAGTACTGAGAACTCGCAATAGTGACAGCCGACCGGTCTGTGTTTATTTTTATCGTAATTTACCACTGCTGCACTGTGCAATATTTTGGTAGTAAAATGACAATGTCATTTTTAACAAATGGTAGAAGTTTCAAGTTTCTACGACTTATAATTTTTGAATAAAAGCAAATATCAAAAATCGTTTGAGGCTAATTTGTTGTATTACGTGATTTCGTAAAAGTTTAAATTTCAAACGCTCATAAAAATGTTTGATTTTATTCCGGTAGAATTTTTACTACAGATATTTGAAGGAAAACTTGTGGAAAACCTTGTACCAAATTTTTAAACCCAAGGTATAAATACTTAAAATATTATGAATTTTCAACTACAAAATAACTACAAATTTTCTCGATTTTATCATATTTCTGCTTATAAAAAAAATTGTGATTTTTTAACAGCAATAAGTAGGTACAATTTATAAGAAACCTTGAATTAAATTTTCAAAAATAGCCAGCCAAATATTTTTTATCGACATTTCAGAAGAAAAAAAAATTGAAAATTTCAACTGCCCATAAATAGCTCAAAGAAGTCAAAATTTAACATCTTTTGGCGGGCCATAAAAAACTGCTTCGATGGCCGCAGGTTGCTGGCGCCTGGCCTCTAGTATAGGCAATTGTTGAATTGTAATTGTATATTGTACAATAAACTATACATTGCTACTATCTAACAATTTATTATAAAAATAATTTTTCATTTTTTACTCTTACTTTCTGGTATCGCTTTCATTCAAAGTCGGATTTCTAAATTAAAAAATATACAAACGTATTTTAAAAAAGCTTTAGTACTGCACCTATACCTTTTTTTTTTTTCAGTTTATAACCGACGACGCCGCGGGGACTGCTTGCGCTAATACTTCCGCGGCGCCGCCATCGTTTATTAAAAATAAAAAGTGAAAAATACATTTATATTATTAATAGTTACAACATTGTTGTGTCGCTTATAGGGCGCACATTAAAATTATACATAGTTATACATATATATATAAAAAATACAGATGTGGCTTATGGCCCAGTTTGGCATTGTTTGGCCTCCAGACCCGGCTTCGTTGCCCGCCAGTCCTTTGGCCACGTTCCTTGTTTCACGGCCCGGCTTGATAGCCAGCCGGCCTCGTATCTCGTCCCTTGCCTTCGGTTGTTCTGGCTTGGACGTCTCCCTGTTGTGGTTTCCTCAGTTTTCCTTCTGTGTCTTCCTTTTCTGTCGTCTGTGCTCGAACCGTTGAGTGACCGGACGGCGGACCTGCATCGACGACCCGTTCCGTACGCCCTTCCCGACTCAATCCGAAGATCACCCGGACGGTGACCAGCCGTGCTGTGGGTGCAGGGGTGCTTACTCCTGCCCCGGGGCAAGCCGGCCTCTGTGTGGCAGTTTCGGTGAGTGATACTAAGCGCGTGGATTTGGATGGCCGACCGGTCGACGCATTCCGGGCGTCTGCGGTTCGAGCCTTCGGCCTGCTGTTCGAGGTTGGAGGGCGATGTTGGGCCTCCCTGGTCGCTGTTGTTGACCCGCCGGTGTTGGTTTTATACAGTTTTCCTCTGTGCCTCTCCCGTTGGCCGGAATCCCCAAATTCCGTTTCCAGTCGGCACCACGTGGAGGTGGGGGTAGGGCTTTGCCGACCACTGCACCTATACCTAACGATAATTAAAAATTCTACTTACTTTTTATTGTTCATGTAATCATTATGTGACGTTTGCGTAAAAGGTTTTCCATTTTACTTTTTAAAAATGCACGTGGCGCTTTATTTTTTTTATTTCCCATGATTTATAGCACAGGAAAAAAACAAATAGTATTATAAAAAAATAATAGTTGACAGTGTGAAGTGCGAATGACGATTGACAATAGAATGAAAACCAGTCAAAATGGTTTGGATTGTTTCAGCGGGAGAATGGAAATACTGAACATGTTACACATTATAAATTAATTAAGTATTTATGTAGTATTATTTGATTTTCTGTTATTAGAAAATGTAAATAATAATTAATACGATATACTGTGGTCATAATATTACGGAGAAACATCAACGATGCTATTTTTATCAATATCACTGTTCGATGTGGTTCTGTGTAGCGGGCGGGAGTAGACTAGTAGAGTGGTGTGCCACCAATAACGTTGGAATCTATACCACAGTCCACAAGGCGCAGCACTAGTCGGGAGTAATAAACGAGATATTAACTCGTAAAATAGGCTTATTTTGATTGACGATAATTCGCTCAGAAGTAACATGAGAGCAAAAACATCTATTATAAAAATTAAAGAGAACAATATTTTTGAGGGCACCTCGGAGCATTTTTTCGTTATTCCAAATACAATGGTCAATATATTGTTTATTAGAGAACGATTATTTCAGAATGTTCAATCAACTGTAAATTTTTCAGAAAAAAACTCCGAGGTGCCCTCAAAAATATTATTCTCTTTTGTTTTCATTATATGTGTCTTTTCTCTAAAATCACTTTTGAATGATTTATCATGAATCAAATAGAGCGTGTTTTTGTAACTGATAAAAGCCCGCGTGGCCTCCTCTTAATATTTTGTACCATGATATAAATAAATTGTCTAGGTAATCGTAGGTAATTTGTGGACAAATAATTAACTTAAGTTTTTATCGTTATTCATTATCGTTATCCTATCATCGTCGTTAATTTTTTTTAAATTTTTCTTCTCGGGTAACTAATTTAAATTTTTAAATGTTGTATGTAAAATGTATTCAATAAAATCCATATTTTCCAAATTTTTACTGCATATTATACCGCATATTTTGATGTTTTTTAAGTTTTTTTGAGTACTTTTTATCGCATAAAGTTCCGAGCCGTGGTAATTAATAATAATAATAATTATTATTATTATTATGAATTACAAATAACTTAGAGAGGTGAAAAGCGATTTTAAAACTATATGTAGGAACTGTAATCGAGTAATTTTCCCGGTTCATTAATCAAGTTTTTTTTCGACAAATTAATATTTTACCTCCACACACGATTAATATCTTTTAAATTTGATTTGCCTTCCGTGATTTTTTAGTGTATCATTATTTATTATACAAATTGAATTAATAATTTATTATTATTGATTGTACCTAATATGATACGATAGTAATGACTATAATGAGCGTTATTTGGACAATAAAAGTAACTGAAAACGACGCGCAACGGTTTGCAACGGTTTAACTCGGTTAACTCGGCTCTTGTGACGTTGCACAGAGACATCGTTGACGGACGTTGCAGTGTTGCACGGACGTTGTAACGAAATAACAGAACACACGTACCAGGAGCGCATGCAGGGCCGCTTGGAACGAGGGGCCTACGGATGACGCCGCCGCCGAAACCGAACAAAGAGTGTAGTAGTGTACCGCGGTAGATCGCGACAGTGTCGGAGACGTCCAAGAGACGTTGTAGAAACGTCGAAAGAACAGTACACGTGTACCAGGAGCGCATGCACCGATCGCAAGGGTCGCGTGGAACGAGTGGCCACTGATTACGCCGCCGTGGCCGAAACCGAACCTTCTTGACCACAGTCTTAAATCGTGCCGTCGACTAGCGCAAGCTCTTGCGACGTTGTGGGGACGTTGTAGAAACGTTGTGGGGATGTTGTAGAAACGTTGCGAAGACGTGTTGTCGCTAGAGAACAGTACGCGTGTACCAGGAGCGTATGCTGCGATCGCGACGGCCGCGTGGAACGAGTGACTATACTGATGCCGCCGCCGCGCCGCCGAAACCGAACAAGTAGCTCTCGCGGCCCTGGTACGCGGACACCGTGTACCGAGCGTTTTGATACGTTTTGTACGTTTTGTTTTGTTCCGTTTCTGAGAATAAAATAAAATGAACACGAAAAATGGAAAAAAAAAATTTTGAAATTTTTTCACATGGACGCTTTTCAGTTTACATTGGTTGAGCCCGTACGGGCTCCTACCGACGAGGAAAACGCGCCACGAAGTTTGACGGCGTGCGATACGCGTCCATGTGAAACCGGGTCCGCGATTATGTCGATTTCGGCGGATGCGATATATTTATCATATTTTCATAATGGATGTCTGTACGATTTCAACTTTCAAGTGTCTACGGTTATTCGTTTTTGAAAAATATGACAAAATAAAAAAAAATCATTCCTCGAGAATAATTGGTGAAATCCTATGTCTAATATTTCAAACGCCCATAAACAATTAGTTTGACTTTATATTTTGTGTAACGTAGAAAAAGTTATGGAAAATGTTGTGTTGAAGTTTCAAACACAAAAGGTTTAAACAGAACGTTTTTTTATGAATTTCTAAATAAAATAAAAAATGCATATTTTCATAATTTTGACGTATTTACGTGGCTTATAAAATGCGCGGTATGTCGTTTAGCTGTTGTAGCTTTTTTTTTCATACTTTATTATCTCTATGATGTTATAGTTATACTGTCGTCCGTGATCGGTTTGGTACATTTTATTGATACGATGACTTCATTTTCGTTTTATTATTTGTTTTATATGTGTTCACTCGTGAAACTGCTAAGTAAGAAATAATTTGTACATTATAAATTTAGTATTTTAATTGGTTTTTGATCATAAAATTATAACAAGTAGTCGACTGTGCGCAATCAAAATAAATGATCGAGCATACATATAAAAATTGCATGGTACATAATAATTTATAGGAAGTTCATGCTTTTGTATGTTTTTACTGAATGGTCGATAAATGTCGAATGGACCAAACATTTTGCTAGACTACAAATTTGATTTACACCTATATAAATAAAAAATGTTGTTTAGCATATTTAAGGTTTTTTTTATTATTTATATTCATATTTTTCAAATTGTTCGTTATTTATTCCATATAATATGTATTATAAGATTGTCAAAATAAATTACTTTTAAAATGCATTTCTGTAAAATATAATATATACGAGTGATTCATTTGATGTAAAACACTCAGTAAATCGATAATAGTAGTGACTTTTTTAAATTTTTTTGTTTTACATTGTTTCAAGTCGTTACAAAACAACATTTTTTCTAAAGAAATTATTTTATTTTATTTTTTTTATATATGTAATTTTTACTTTTTTGAATGACAGCGTTAGAATTTAAAAATGTATCAAAATCTTTGTAAATTGTAAGGTTTGAGAAAGCAAGTATAGTTCGTTTGGGTACCTATATTATTTTATAATTTTCTATTATTTTTTGATTTATGTATATTTACAATAGATAACCTGTCTTGGATTAACTGTAAACATTTGATTGATTGTCTAAAATAATAAGTATGGATTAATTACTTACAATTAATTATTATGTTAATTTGTATTTTTTATTACAGCTGGAGTTATATTGAAAAATATTGCTGATACAACAAATGTTGAAATAAACAAAACTGGGTTGTTGGGGGCTGAAAAAATGTGGGGGTATAACATCCTCACTACCAATAAGCTTGGTCTAGTTAATATGTGTATTCTTAAATAATATTTGAAATTTTAATACAATTATTTACAAGGCTTGGGAAAAATTCAGACCTTGGTGGGTTATGTTAACATTACAAGAAAGACTCCAGTAATTACATATTTTTAAATCTAAAATAAGTTCCTCACAACTCACAAGAGTCATACAGAAATTATTGAGACCTAATTGGAATGTATTTATAACCTTTTCAAAAAAGTTCTGATACCTAAATAATTTGGAAACAGGAATATAATGGGAAATAAACGGACCATAATTGTTATTTTCAAAATTAAGCTTAGAATCTAGATGGTTTCTGTCAGACAGTCTTGAGGAAAGTCTGAACTCAGACTTGCCCAGACCGATCCGGGATTTAAACAGGTACTTCCTATTAAGAGTCTAAGAATCTAAAAAATCAGCCCCAAGATCTTCCTGGGAGGGCATATGTGTTATTAGGGTATAATAAAATATAAGGTAGGTAACAGAGTAGTAAAGACAAAGTACAAATAAACATCAACATTTGTGTAAACATTTACATCTTACAGGGAGAATGCATTGTTTAATTTAATGTTTGCACGTTACATTTTCGATTGATTGTCCAAAATCTATATATTATATTATTAGAGATTTATTTATGTGTGATTTAATATGATTTAGTATGAAATCATTCACCTTAAGCACACCATTATTTATGTGGGAAACAAAATCATTAAGTGTATGATGACTATCGACTAATTTGAAACAGAATTTATATTATTTCAATTAATAACAAATAACAATTTCTGACATTTTTTTTTTAATGTATTAACAAAATAAAATTTGAAAGTTTTGATGTTTTTTTTATGCATTCGTGATATGGAAACTAGATAGAGACAGTATATTGCTCTCCATTCTAGATGGCTGTGAAAGAAATGTACCAGTTATGGACTTAATGGTTCTAAAAAAGACCACAGACCACAGTATACAATAAATGTTAACAAAATATGTGTAGATATAACTATATTTAAATTATTTAATAATTATAACAAACCTATATATATTTAAAAATAAATACTCTGTAATACCACTGTTATTTTTTGTAGATAAGGTAGTACCCTCTGCGTGTTTATATGGTGCACTAAAATATATGTAATAAGAAAACTGACAAAAAATAGGACTTAAAGGAAGCCATTCCTAAGACATATACTACAATTAAAAAACAAAATTCATAAAATATGTGATTTAATTTTGTAACAAAATTACAATAATTATTATTCAAATAATACATCAGCGTTACAATAACGTAATACAATAAATGGTCATACAATTTTGATATTTTATTTTCAAACATATTAGAACTCTCATTTGTAACAATACCTGCATTAATAATTTAGAAAACATTGGGAGTTTTTATAATTTGTATATGACATATGAAAATAGTAATCGATACAAAAGGCACAATAGAAACATTATTATATAAATGACTCACTTGTAAACATCCTTAAAATATAAATTAAGTATATTATTAATAAATTTAACATATTTGCTGGTCATTGTAATCGTGCACATTTACCCTTATAGAGTAAGTAGATAATTATTTTAACACTTTTTTTATAATACATATGATACTATTTAATACTGCAACCAATATCTAAGACTTTTAAAAATATAGAATTAAGAAAAATGAATTTGATTTGAATCTTATTTTTAAAGAAAAACTATCTAGATAAATAATCCAAAACTGATTTTAAGCACAATAAAATAATTTTTTTTATTGTTAAAATAATTAATCATTATTTTTGAATTACAATAACGATGGAATATATATAAAAAAAAACATTATCACATATCAGTTCATGGGTATTACACAATCTAAACAGAAATTAACTGATTAAGATACCAATATATCCTATAAAATTGCATAGGTATTGATATTTTTATTAAATGTAGTTTTAAACAAATAGCAAAATTAAAATTTAAAACAATAAGAATTGTATTCTTGTTAAATTAAATAAATATGTGCCAACATGACGTATGGATGTGACTTCAGTCAAATAAACTATATAAAACTGTTCTATTTATTCATATTTAGCAACAAGAACCATTAAGTAAACTCCCACTAATAAAGCTACAATTTCTTTAATAGACTGTTTGAAACTAGAGTCTTCTAAAAGACTTGGTATGACGTTCACAGTTGCAATATAAATGAAACCACCAGCTGTAAATGGTAGCACCCACGTATTTGCAACCTCACCTGAAAAAAAATAAACATTATTATATGATTTAGTAAAATTGTGTTTTCATTAAATGTTCAAGTGAGCTTAAGTTTATCAAACTGTATAACATTAAATCAAAAACTCTAATGTATATAAAAAATGTTTAATTTCACATTTAAATATTAATCTGGGTATTAATCCAAAAACTAATTAAAATAATATTATATTTTATACAAAAATAATTTATTGGGAACAATTTAATACCTAACCCAACGTATGACATAAAGTAACATGGCATCTTCTTTAATTTATACATTTTCAAACTATTATTCTGAAATTGAATTATTCCCAACGGGTTTCATAAAATCTACAAAACCGCAAAATTGTAGGTTTATTTTTGTAAGTGTTAATTTGAAGTCACTTTTAATTGATTAAAAATAGTGTATAAAATATGATAATTGTTTTATAATTTATTATAAAACGGTCTACATGAGCAAGTAAAGCACAAATAACATACTTGTTATTTTTATTTATAATTAGTCAACTAAAGTCATGAAGTTATTTAATAATTTACATATTATATAATATATTATACATACATTTATAAAAAAAAAATGTATTCATAAATCATTATGGCACATTGTTTTAATGATAATATAATGTTTACAAGTTAAAACAAAAATAATATTTTATTTACTTAATTCATTATATTCACTTGTATTTAAATAAATTTAAGTGATAAAAGATTGTACAAACTTACTATCTTTTCCAAACGTCAGTGACACTAATGTACCGCAAATAGCTCCGATTGCAGTTAATAACTGACATTTCATGGCCTGTAAAAAAGAACAAAATTGTTTGATTAATTTATAAATCTTAAGATAAAATACAAAGTAAATAAACCAATCAAATAATAAGATAAAAATTTAACTTCTAGCTTATTATCAGTGTTAGGTAGATTAATTTTGAAAAGTAATAAAATTACGCTATTCATTACGTTAAATATTTTTATTTAAATTATATTCGCGTTACCCAACATTATTTTTATCACATTTCATTACTTTTTCATTTAAAAAGTAAGGTGTTACAAATAACCATACTTTTTTTTTTAAAGAAACTACTAATAAGTATTAATAACTAATAAGTAATGGTATGTTATATGTTATACCTATATATATTGTTAAGTATGCTGTACATGTAAAAATTATACATATATATATTGTATAAGTTTGCTGTACATGTAAATGTTATATATAAACAATATGTATAAGTATTATTCACTTTATTTGGTGATTAGTGAGATATAATTATCGAGGTAGGTATATCAGTAATAAATGTCAAATAATAATGTTAATTATTATTTTAAACAATGGGGGTTACTCATATGTCATAATTAATTTTAATTACATTTTATTTTTGATCTGAACTCATTTATTTTTAATTAACATTAATTCTAGGAGTTCATTTATATTTACTTTTTCAAGCAAGTTATGAGCATTTTAAAATTGTAATATTTTACAAAGTTATAACGCACATTAAAATTAAAATGTTTAATAAAATCCTATTAGGTACTCTGGATACTATACCCATACATTTGACAATAATAGGTAAATTCACTCTAATATTTAAGTTAAATAACCTAACAACACAAAATAAGTTCTACTAAATGCAAATTTGATGTGTTACGTTTGAGAGACAGAAACAAATGTTAGGTGTCTACTTTACAATAAAATCACAAATATTTAAAATCAATTCAACTTTCATATCAAATTCATCTTAAATTTACTTTGCTAATTGGTAATTGTTATGATTAAATATTTAAAAGCACAAATTTGTAAGCATATTTTGTTTTGAACAGATAAATCAACATTTTATTTAATTTAAAACTAAATTCTAATTTTTCAGACAAGTCAGAAAATAAAAATGTCATAACTATGTTTTTTTTTTATTAAAAATGAACAACAACTAAATAAAATATTTTGAATGACTAAAAATTAAAACCAACTTTTCTATAGTGTAAATAACTCATGTTTCATTGCACTAAGTAAGTTATGATTTGGAATGTTAATAATCTAACATTTTTGATCAAAATAATATCAAATTTTCATTTATATTACGAGACCCAATAATAATTTGCTAGGATACATTATAAGAAACATTCACAATAATATTTGATTTACCTACAGTAAGTCCTCATTTAACGTTGTTTCGCTATAAAGTCTTAAAAGTTTAAGTCCTTGTATTTCGTTCAATACTGCAATGGTTTTAGTATAACATTGATTTAATATATATATACATATGATAGTTGTTAAATGTATATGTTTGTACTTACATAAAATGTTATTTAATTTTGTAGACCTTTTTCAGATAATACTGTTATTGATTTTATTGGCATGTAATATGTACACATATATTTCGTATTCGTTTTAGTTGTTCGACAACACTTTTGCTGTCCACAATACAGTTGTCATATACATACGAGTACATATTACTATTACATATTATTTTAAACTGTTAATAGTTAATTTTGTAAAATAATACATTGTTATTTATTGGGAGGAACTTGTTATAATAAAGTGTAAAAAGTTTTTCACTTAACTTTTTTACAGTTAACATCGTGTTTTCGAGGAACCTATAACCTTGGCGTTAAACGAGGACTTACTGTATCTTCACATTTTGTTGTATAAAACAAATTAATACCTAATATACTTTACACTTGTAAGTACATAAATATAATTTATTTTTGCTCACAAACTGCTCATCAATTATAGAATAAATGTACTCACATTTGCCTTAGAACTACCTTCTTGAATTAAAATTGCATAATCTCCAATCTCGTGAGGGACTTCATGAAGTAATACTGTTATTGTTGTTACTATACCAATATTTTGACCGGCTAAATATGCAGCACCAATGGCAAGTCCGTCGGTAAAGTTGTGTGTAAAATCAGCAACAACATTTAACCATCCAGCTACTGATAAACTTTGTTTTGGCACTATAAAAATATAATTTTTTAATTAAAATTAACACATAAACCTACAATATATTATATCATTTTACTATAGATATTAGTTAAGCAATTTTATTTTTAAAACCTAAGTACCTTAACAAAAAGTTGCATTTAAACGTCTTTATAATTACCTAATATATTTAATTATTTATTTAAATTATTATCATTAGGATATGTACAACACTACAACCTAGTTTTCAAGTTTATTTAAACTGAAATTAGATTAGATAACGTCATAATAATATACAATATGTAATATCAATATGTATATATGATAACATAACAAATCCATGAATAAGGGACGACTTCATGACAACACTTATACTCTTTTTAGTTCTTAGTACCTTACTAGATAGATACTATAAAATACATAGAACTGTTAATTAAGTGGATACCTATCAATATTTTTGTGTTAAAATAAAAAGCATTATTTAATAACAAATATATTATTGTATTTTAATAGAATACTTTTATTAATGCATTGATAATTATTCAATAAGTTTATATTTGAAATGTATTAGCCAATAATGGTGTAATTCTGGGTATAATAGTTAAAATGTTGAATAGTTTGTTTGAATAAACATTTAGTTGAATCAGTGGCCCGTGGTGAAAATTTAGGTTCAAATGTTCAATTAAAACATAATAATGTCATATCTCATAAAATTAAATTAACTCCCTGGCCCCTTAAAAAATGTAATTGGTCTATAGCGAAAATAACTCCTAATATACCACTGAATTTGATTTACTACTTAAACAACACTAAAATTGTTGAAATAATGCTCTACTAAGTCCATATTTTTAAGTATAATGTATTCAAAATCTATGGACATGTCTGATTTTTTGGACAGTAAAATATCATCTTTAAAGACAAGAATGATTTCAAACTTTAATAGTTTAATAGAGTTAAATATAGGTACAAATTACCTTCTCACACATTAGGCCAATAAAAAAAAAAGGTGAAACTTACCAGCGAGTTTCACATTGTCGTCATTGTCTTCGTCTTCGTCTTCGTCATCACTCAATTTTTCTTTGGGGCGTACAGACGAATGCGAATGGCTATGACCACCTTTTATCACTCTGACCATTTTCTCGACGAACAAGAACGCCAATATACCGGCCAGGATCCACAATCCCACTCCGATCTCGTTGCCGTGGTCGTGGCCGCCTTCCGAACCGTGCGAATCGGCACTGCAGTGCTGATCGTGGTCATCGCTGCCGTGCGTTTGATGGCCGCCGTGATCGTGGTGGCTGTGCGTGGCCAACGAATGTGGGATCAAGTGCAGGAACGCGTCGCCCAACAGTCCGCCGGACGCAAAACTCAGTAGCACCTTCAGAAAGGACTTGTGCTCGTCCTTGTTGTCGATGGGTATGAAGAACAACACGAAAAACGGCAGCACGCTAATGGCCACGGTGGACGCCAGCGCTTTGGCCCACAGCGTCGAGTCGACGATCGGCTTGGACGCGGACTCGGTCGCGTGTTGGTGATTGTGTCCGCTACATTGTTGGTGGTCGTGATCGTGGTGGTGATGGTGTCCGTGGCTCGAACAGAGTCTCGGCAACGCGAGGAACACGAACACGAACAGCAGTGTCCAGCAAACGTACTTGATGCATTTCTTCGGCGACGGCATTGCAACGGGTGTCGGACGACTCGCCGGGCTATTTCGATTTCGATTCGATTCGATTTGGACACGCGGACCGGCGACAAAGTAGGGAGCCCTAATGAGAGTAATGAAAACGATAAGAAGAAGAACAAAGACGTCGAGCAGTCATTTCATGCGTGTGAGCCGCGGCCGACCGATGAGACGGTACGTCGTCGGTTTCGAGGGGAAGATAACGTTGACGACGACGACGACGGCGGCCGATCGACGTTCGAAAAAAATGTGCAGCAAGACACGGACGGACGACGACGACGACGGACGAAGCGGACGTTAGAAAGAGACTATAGTGAGTACTGAGTGAGACAGCATGACTGGGAGAGTAGAAGGGAGAAAAACGCCAGTTGATAACTACTACGGAACGCGTCGTCGTCGTCGTCGTGGTTGTCGACAGTGTACAGTGATAACAGATAATTGATAACCGATAGTAGTAACCACGGTCTTAGAAGCTGATATATAAGATATATATCTTCTAAAACCGCGGTAGTAACGATTTCGATTTGTGCCGTTGACAGTATTATAATTTATAATTTATTGTATACGAGTACCGTTTCCAAATTTCTGATTTCGTAAGATGAAATTCATTTTTTTTTATAAGACTAATCGGCAATACAAATCGAACGTCGCCGAGTGATTAAAGTATTATTTTATTTAATAATAACAATATTACCTACCCATATTACATTAATATCATAGGCGGAAATTTGGTGAAATTACTGGGGGGGCTGAGCATCATATTTCTCATTGCACCCATATAGGCACTAATGTACTAGAGTCGCTCACAATTATTTATTTCAACACAACAATTTACAAAGTTTGACATACTAAACAATTTAACCATAATACAGTACAAAAACAATAATTTGCCTTACTTTAAACATTTATTTCTAAACAGAAACAACCAATGCTGGTGTTATTACTTGTTAGTTATTAATTAATATTACATTAATTACGATCTTTCCAAGTTATGACAATTGACAATAAGTTTGTAAAATCTTACGAATTTAATTTAATTATTATCATAGAATATTTTTTTATAATTTATTTTGTAATCCTGATTTTAAAAATGCATTTTTTAATTATACTAATATTATTGTATATTTAGTCACATTAAAGTTGTGATGGCCAGGGCCCAGGGGTTGTTAAGACCTGTATACTTTAAACTTCTGGGGGGACTTCATCACCTCTAACCCTCCCCCCCCCGATTTCCGCATATTATTAATATATTGTATTATAATTTAGATTAATAATAACATTGAGCCGATTTAATTTATAATTAATAATGCATAGTGGTTCCTACTATAATAGTGCACCAGCTGTCGTATTAAAAATATATTTTAGGTGCCTACCTGCTACCTACCCATTTGATAAAATTTAATATGGATTTAAAAAATCTGCACAACTGCTTATTATACGATAATATAAAATTAATGCGCTCGTACATAAATGTTGTCTTATTGTTACTGTAAGAATTATTTAATAATTTTAAACCTATTCTAAGCAGTGAGCACCTACCTATAAATGGCTATATAATATACAAAAATAAATAATATATGTAGCTAGGCATATAAGTATATTGTACATATTACTATAATATTAGGTACCTACCAATTTGAATAAATATAATAAAATACAAAAAGTAAATTAAATCTAGGAAAAAATTGAACAAAATAATACATTATATTACTATACCACTGTAGTACCGTCAGTCCACAGTCGTCAATAGGTAGGTTAGGTTAGGTTAGGTACTCGATCATGACAATTCGGGGACAATTTTGTAATACTTCGGTTTTGTATTGGAAAATATGATTTCGATAAAAATTAATAACTTTTTGTAAATATTGTGAAAAATAACTTTATTTGGGGAAAAAACAGATAGGGAAAAGTGTCTACCTACCGTTTGTTATACATATATATTATATAAATATATTATTGACGTATATACGTACTTATACATTTTAGGTTTTAATCAGGCGATTGCCGGGGGCCCAAGGATATTTTTTAATATTGGGGGCTCATTGTCAAATGGAAAATATACAATTAAATCATTTAGAATCGTGAGTGGGCAATTCCAACACATCGTGTAGGTATAGAATTAAAATACGTATTCTTATTTACTTCGTGCACATCACAAGTTAAGAGTGATTAGTGAACGAATATTTTAAGAACTAAACATTGATCTCCGATAAGCCATAAATATCTATAGATCCTTTATTTTGTTGACGTGTTGTGAACCCCTAGCTCCTGCACACGCCAATTTGCTCACTCAGCAGTCAGCAGATATGCCGAGCGGCTGTGCGAGCGTTGACACGACGAATCCGTCTAGATTATACAGAGCGTCAGAGCTAGTGAGTGTGCACTGTGCAGCCATTCTATCGATAAATATTTATATTTTCATACCAGCATTTGAGTTAATTATTTAATGTTGACCTATCCGTCCTTTACTAAACGAGGCAATCCAAGTAGTAGGTACTGGTCGACTAAAATCCGATAAAGGCAAACCATGAACTCAGTATAAGTCGTGGATTCAAACGGGCTTAGTACAGTTGAAAAATCTAGCATTCAACTTGTAAACAAAGATGAACTTAATAATTTATGTTAGAATCAATGGCTCATATAGGGGGGGGGTCCCCCACATATCGGCCAAGTCCCTCCAATTCAAAAGCTAATAATTAATACTAGTTGTTATATTCTGCGTGGTATTACGCGAGCTATGAGGGTAGAGGCGTGAGTCCCCCGAAAAATTAAGGCTACTCGTATTTACTCCAATGGTTAGGATCCTCCACTTTTCTCCGTAATAAATTTAAAAAACTACTATTTTTATGATCATTGATAATTTATTTTATTTATGTTATTTATGTTTATTGAATTTTTTTTCTATTTTATGTATACAAATTGAAAAAAAAAGTATATAAAACTTGTTGGTTATAATTTTTATTTTTTGAATACCTATAATTTACAAATAGTTTTAAAGTAAAAAATTATTTTTTAACTAATAATAAAATTATTTTATTGCAATTAAAGGGTAGTTAAATTTTTTTTTAAGTTTGTATGAAATCGTATAAATTACGAAATAAAAAATTTAAATAAACAGAAGCAATATCGGAATTCTTAGCAGGTATTATATATTTAATTAGTCAAACTTCTTAGTTCCATTCCCACAAAAAAAATTGATTTAATATTAGAGGCACCAACACCTGAGTCCAGAATACTATATGATATAAAATCATTGTATATTTGTATAAGAAAAACGATTCTGAGAGAAGGTCTGTCAGCCTACATAACTAAGTGTATTTGATATTATTTGTATCAAAATAGTTAATTTAACTATTAACAATACAGTAAGTGGAGCAGGTCAAATTAATTTTTGGAGAAAACATTGCATTTGAAAATGTTATTGAGTGTACAAAATATAACAATATACTTTAAAACTTTAAAAGTTTCAAGCACCTACGAAAAATATTTTTAAATTACAACGAAATAACTAACATCATTATTCTTCATTCAAAATTTTAACTTAAAATGTCTATAAAAATCAATCATGTAAATATATTTTTTAGATTTATTAGTTACAACATAAAATATTTAAGAGAAACATTCTCTTACATTTTCAAACTTTAGCTATAAAAATTGAACATTTCATATAGTTTTAACTTTTAACTACAAAATAATTTGCAAACATTCGAGATTTTGATGATGTCTCTCTAAAATTTGAACTTTAAATGCTTGTAAAAAAATTGTACCCATGTATTTTTATAATTTTTAAAATGCTATTATAAAAACTAATAAGAATCCTCATATTAAATTTTCAAGCATTTTGACCCAACCAGTTTTTTTTTAAATTTTTATCGATATTCATAAAAAAAAATATTTAAGAAACCAAAAATGTCATAGATTTACCTACAATTAAAAAATGTCAAAATATTTTTAAAACTTTTTGGTGTATAGCAAATGATACCTTCAACATTTGGTGATAATATCAAATTTCTACGATTATTTTTTTTTGAATTACAACAAAATATGAAAATCGTTCTCTGAGAAATAGGTAGTTTATTATGGATGAATATTTAATGTCTATTTCAAACGCTTATAAAAAATTAGTTTAACTTTTCGGTAAACTTTTTATTTGAAAATGTACTGGAAATCTCGTGTTAAACTGACAAATTTTCGGTTTTAAACAGCAATTTTTTCATGAATTTATAAATAATAAAAAACTGCCCATTTTCGTGATTTTTACGTATTTTGTCTAAGCTTTAACTTTAGAAGCTTATAAAAAACGATTAGACTTACGCTCAAATTTTTTTTTTACATTTTAATTACAACAAGTTATGAAGAACCTTGTATTACATTTTCAAGTTTATTAACTGATTGAAAAATGTATGTATGTTATTATAAATACATTTATATTTCAATTAAAAACAAACATGACAAATCAACCATGTAAATATATTATTTAGATTTTTTGGTTACAATATTAAGTATTTATGAGAAACCTTGTTGTAAAATTTTAATCCTTCGTGTCAGAATAGACGCTGATGAAGAAAATCTAAGCATTTTTACTGCCTCTAAACATGACGTCAGACACACAAACAACATTTTAAATTCTTTATGCTCAGAATCTAAATCTTTTAAGGCAAGAATACAGGCGCACTCTCTGGTTTTTTTTTGGAAACAAATTTCCTCTCAATTTGAACTTAAATTATCTATTAAAAAAACTTTTTATTATTACTATTAGATTTTTTGGTTACAGTATAAAATACTTATGAGAAACATTGTTTTCAGTTCTTATAAGTTGTAGTTATACAAATTAAAAATCGTATACAATTTTAACTACCAAAGAAATTTTTGATTTTCATTAGTTTTTTAAAATTATTGTCGATAAAATTGTTTTTGCTCGTCCAAAAAACTTAAAATTGTATACAAGGTTTCCCATAAGTTGTTATGTAAGTAATTAAAATAAAAAGGTCAAGTGTTAATTATTCACAATAAGTCTGCAATAACGCAACTTTTATGGAGAGTCTAAAAGTTGACAGAATTCGTCAAATCAAAAAAATAATCGTATTTTTATGTCTAAGATTTGAAAATTTAACACAATAAGATTCCGCTCGAGTTGTTATACGATAGCAGTACCTAGTCGTAATATTATATATAATAATAACATTAATGATAATAATAAGATGAAGAATACGTACCTTTGTACCCGCGGCGAACGGCGTAGAATTATTATTCTGTACCGGGCCGATAAAGTATACCTAATCGGTGCGCGGTTAAAATTATTAGAGATATTATACCGGATGTACCTGTTATTACCTATAGGCTATATTATAATTTTTGCACGTGTCAAGTCGAGTATGGTCTATACCCAAAAATATGTAGGTATACAAAATTTGTAATTATTAAAAATCTACGACAAGCCACGAGGTTCATATCATCTGCGACGAAGCATCGTACATCGACCTACGTACGTCTACGTCATTGGTTGTCAACGATTAATAATAATATTTGACGACGATTATTAATGGTATATTTTTTATATTTATTTTTGACGGGTAACACCTATCCAGCAGATACAGATGTCATATACATATATACTATACTCACCTAGGTACTCAATATAATATGTCTTTTGTATAAAAAAAAATACAGTGAATGTACACGTACTGATATTTGATATTCAGCCTATGACATGTGCATAATATAGGTTTACGTGTTTCGATTTGAATGGAATAAAATATAATATAGGTATAATAGGTGGACGATAATATAATATAATTGTGGTGGAAGTACCTGTCCCCTCCACCACATGTTTTTTGTATTATTATGTTTATTTTAGATTGTTTACATATACAGTGTGCGCGTATACTATACTCATATTTTTTGTGACACGAATTATAACGTGAGGACAGGCCCGGATTTATAGAACAACAATGGGCCCCGGGGAAAATAATAAAAATGGGCGATGGGTCCCACCAAACATAATATATTGTAACTCATCACGAGTATAGCTCATAAAATATTTTAAAATTGTTTAGGTTAGTATAGCAGATATGTTATACAGCAGGCGTGTAAACCATTCCGTAATCGTCATGCGAGTCATGACTTCAAACGTACAACCGTAGCGATAAAAACATACTTAATTATTAAATATTTCGCAATATAATATATTTTTAATTTACTTTATTTTTTATAAAATGGAATTTGGAATTTTTGTCTGGGGGGGGGGGTTATAACGGTGTAGCCCTGGGGACGCGCTGCCCATCTGCCTCTCTTTAATCCGAACCTGCGCGAGTAAGAAGCTGTCCAGCGATAGAAACCTCAATAAAGTATTGTACACTGATGTTTTTTAGACGACGGAGAGACAAAAGAGACTGTTAAGGGGGTTCTAAGCGATTAGATTTTTCATACATTTAGACCAATAAGCTGGCCAAAAAAACATACATCTAGTGTTTTAATTTTAATTTTGAACTCGTTAGCCTTTTTTCAATGATTTGTAGGAAAATCTTTTGAATTGTTGGCACTTTTAAGTGCATGTTAATTTCGAGAAATTAAGCAAAGTAATTTTAAATTTTTGAACCGTACTACAAAAATTATACAAAATTTCCAAAATCTATTTCCCACAAATCATAGAAAATAGGCTAACGAGTTCAAATCATTTTTCAAAATTGAAATGGGACTACTGCTAGAAGTATGTTAATTTTTCGCCAGCTTATTAGCATTATTCATTGTCGTCGTGTGTTCAAAAATATTTTCGAGCATGCTTTGATGACATGTGCATTGTGCATGCGCGTACGTGTGCTATATAACATGGTCGTCCCGCGGTCCGCCCGAATTCATTTACGACTAACACAGAGATAACGGGCGGCTACGACAAGATTAGAAATTGCCTAAATTGTTCTCATTAAATAATAGCTTAAGAAAAAAACTATATTATTGAACTTAGATATTATGTTATACGTGTAACCAGTTTATAGGATAGATATAAATGTATAATTGTTTTCGAACCTAACCTAAATTGGCTGAATTACTCTGATATTAGGTATAAGGTATTATTATTCGTCTAGTCGTCTCTCAATATTAATTATGAGTAGGTACTTAACAATAAGTATCTAGTATAAGTACTCAGTACTAAAGTACCTTGGGTAATAATCTGTATAGGCTACTAATAGGTTATTACCAGGGCTCGGATTTTATAGCACATAAAACTTTAAAAGTAATGAAATATGCGATAAACTATGACCAACAAAATTTTAAATCAAGCGATATAATATGCCCTAAAAATATGAAAAATATTTTTTTCCTATGTAACAACAATAATTCCAATAACAACAATATTCCAACAATAATTGAAAAAAAATTATAATAAAATTTAAAAAAAAATGTTGATTTGTGTTGGGTACAACCGATTAGAAGTCATAAATGTATTCTATTCGATGGGTCAATACAGCAGACTACCTTAAAATATATAATAATATGAAACGAAAAAGTGGGTATTTTTCTTATGGATACACATAATTACATAAATGACAAATTTTTTCTACTATTTTTCATTCAATATAAACGAGATTTTTGAAAACACAAAATAACTCATATTATGCATATTAGCAAAAAATCTCAAATACTACTAATATGCAATAAATAGCAATATAAAATTTTAAAATATCATACTTGCGAGTCCCTGGGGCACAAAACAAATTTGTAGATTACTGTTATTTTGACCTGTATCCTATAATAATAAGCAAATGCTATAAAATCTGAGCCCTGGTTATGACGGTACTAAGTTAAATATTATTATATTATATCAAAATATATAATACGTTTTAGCAATTTTATATAAAGAACAATTATTAAAAAAGGTATGCAGTAAATATCATTCTGCTGTAAAGTAGGTGTCGAGTGGGTCACTATCATAGTATCATTTATGAGTTAATTTTGAGTTCAGTGATATAGGTATCATTGTATAATATGGTGAGCAAAGATGGTCTGTTCGATTTACTGTAAAATCAGTGACGCCGAAGTCCTAAAAATGTAGTAGGGCAACAATTATATATATAGGCCACTAAGTATACTCATAGGAAGGGGGGTAGTGGTTGTACCTCCCTCCCACCACACGAAAAAAAATATGAGGCTACATCCTAAATTTTCAAAAGATGCAGACTTCAACATGGGGGTTTGACACCACTACGTAAAACAGTGTGAATAGGTTTATAGTATAAATAAATAATAGCTTAAACTAAATATTTTGAAAATGTCATTGTATACAAAGTAAAATATATAATTTTATAAATAGGAATCATAGAGTAAATAAAAGGTCTCCATGAACAATGGTTTTGGATTACAACAAAATAACTATAACATTATTAGGTATTCTTTGATTAAATATTTAATTTCGTCTAAATTTGAACTTGAAATGTCTAAAGAAAAGCTGTGTAAATATTTTTTTTATAAACTGGAGTCTGCTTATGAGAAACCTTGTTTTAAATTTTAAATTATATAAATAAGTAATAATTATGTAAATTTAAGTTATAAAAATTGAAAATTATATAAATGTTGTATTACTGTTGTAATGCTTTCACTTGCCATTTATAAGATGAACCATTTTAGGAATAATAAGATTCTACCATATTTTTAACTATTTATTTTATTGATGTATAAAAGACTTTTTATAATCTAAGAATTATAATTTCCACTAAACTGACTATTGCAATACAAAAATACTTCATAATTATTATTACTAAAAATATTTTTAAATCATATTTTATTAATGTTTTCATGATACATTTGTAGCAATATTAATTAATAAACCAACAGGCAAAAATATTATAAAGAAAAACAATCAAAGAATTTGATGGATGAAATTCTTGAACAGATTTTAGCTTAAAAAATAAAATTTAATAGTGAACCTCGTTTAATGTACTTTTTTTAATGCATAGGTACAAACATTAATTTTTCTAAAAAGTCCTTTTATACAATATATAAATATAATTAGTTAAATATTTAATTATAAACAGATTGCTTATAATTATAAAATAAGGATTTTTTCTTCTAGCGAATACAATGTATAAACCATTTTAAAATGTTTAATACAATAGTACTCTAATATAAAAATCGTATTTTTCTTCTTAATGATTACATTGATTATCCATATAAACACTTGACAAAATTATACACATACACACATATATGTTTATTGTACTTTGTATGTATGTGTGTTTACTAATAGAAATTACAAAATATAAGAAATGAATACAATAAGATTGCACCTACATTCCATTTTCAAATGTTATAATTCCTATTATGCAAACGAGTATAATTACATTTCTTTAATATTGAGGCATTTTTAAAACAATAAATAAATAAATTATGTTTATTTGTTACGCGTAAAAATTTGAAATGCCCCTTCGAAAACCAAATTATATAAATGTGTTATTACCCCTAAATATAATCTAACTTAAAATAAAATGATGACAAGTAAAATAATAATCAACAACTCGAATAGTCATAGTTTCGAGTTGCATATACCCTAAATCATTGATCACTAGTAGTGGGTTTGAGCTCTTTAATCTGTTTGATCAGATATGCCTTTTCATCATTGAACTGTTCATCTTCAGATCGTTCGGTATGAAACCTTGTCAAGAATTCAACCAGCTTGTCTTGGTTACGAAGCAAAATGTCGAGAATAGGCTTGGGTTTATTAGGATTAGCAACAAATACCTAAGGAGAAAAAGTATTATAATATTATATTGAAATTTTATGCAAATTAAAATTATACCTTAAAAACATGAAAAGCTTCAAATTGAATATTTCTAGACTTTTCTTTTAACATATTCATCATCAATTTTAAATTATCCGGATTTGATATGTAACGAGTCATTACCTAAAACAAATAATGAAAAACAACTGTGTACAATTTTCCTTCATTTCGAAAAAGAAATTGGATCATGAATATGTCTTTTGAATAGAAATAATAGTTATTTTTATCAGAGTAAAATAGAAATGTTGTCATCATAGCAAGAAGTGTAACATAAAAGCACCTAACAGATTTAAAGTTGACTCCCTGCCAAAAGACATATTTGTATAAAAAAACAATTCAACCAGTTTATAAAATAAGGAATAGTTTCCATTATTAAATAAGTACCGTAAAATTATGACGGTCTAACAATAGTTCACCAAGTAACTTGAGACTCTGGCGACGAGTTACATAATTTTCAGAGTTTAGTAGCTGTTGATAATGTGTAAACACTTTATCATAGTTGATTTCAAGGAATTCAGCACAGAGTGGTTTGTGCCTAGTCAGCAATTCCTGTGTAACAAAAAATAATAATAATAGTAAATAAAGTAAGAAAAAAAAGTTGTGTATTCTCTTGATCAATTAGAGTACAACCTTAAATGTGGAAAATGCATCCGAAGCAATATCAAAAGTTGAAACTTCTACATAACGGAAAAAATTGAAAAATTCTTTTGAGTACAGCATTATTTTTGCTAAAGCTTCATATCTCGCACATTCACGTAACATTGTTCCACAGTTTAGAGCTATTTCCTGATGTTCATACCTTTAAATAATATTTCTGTTATTTATACAATAATTGTTAGCAGGCTCTATTGACTTAAAATAGAAACCATAATTTAATTCTAATAAAAATAAATACATTTTAGTTTTTAAATTCAATAAGCGTTTATTAACGTTTAAAATGTTTGTATTGTAACTTAAATTTTAAATATTGGTCTTGTATTAAATGATATAGTTAGATAGTTATGTATTTGCATTTGGTATATTAATTAAATTAATTATAAATTATGTATACTATATTGCATAAAAAAATTGACTAATTTAATGGTTCAATGAAATTTAATAGACCAATCATGAGCCACTAAATCATGTTTAAGGGACCATTGGCTCACTCTTGATTCGTTAAATGTTCATACAACCGGCATTAATCTGTGAAATTTTAAAGACTACAATTATTATTTCAATAGATTAAACAATATAATCATAATCTTTGGATGGCCTCTCAGATAACCAAAGCACACTTGGTGTAAAGATTGTTTCAGTAAATAAAAATAGTAAAATGTATACAATATAATAATCCATTAAAAAAAAAAACTGTCATCAATAGTGTTTTTAGTATAAAACAACATATTTAACATATAACAATATCACACCTTTTTCATCTCCTTATTGTAATTCATTAATATGATTGTATACCTGTATATTATAAGTAACCAAGAAATTTGAATAGTTCAATCATAAATAATGCTATTTGCCGCTAATTAACATATTTTTTACATTGCCTTATTTGCTAGGAAACTTAACATTAATAAATTCTAAATAATATTGGTTGATGATGTTAATATAAAGTTGATTATTTAAACTTAAATTATGAATTATGATAATAGCAAAAAATGGACATTTTTAGTAGTTGATCATATGCGAGAAATATATTAAACTTAAAATTGTGGACAAGTGAGTACCGCTTGCAGTACAGAAGTTGTTGAGCGTGTCATTGTAATGGATGTGTTAATTTTGAATTCAATGATCAATTATTGTATATGAAAAAAGATTCTGAGCAGTTACGTAGTTACGTACAGTGGGACAGCCTAGCATACAATATTAGTAATACTAGGTAGCTTGAATTCATTTTGGCCAAAAACACGGCATTCGCATATCTTAAAAATGATTATCCTGGAAAATGAATCTATAGTTTTTCTAAAAATGTCAATCTTTACTCTCTAGCCTAAAGTTAAGTTTTAAAAATAAAATTAAGGAAAAATGAGATGAGCACCTCTAGTTCAAAATTATTTGATCATTATAATATTAATTTCATTAAACACAGTCGAGTCGTGATAACTCAAAGTTTTTTCTTGCTCCTTGAATTGTTTATAAGTTATAATTGAGGTATTTTAGTACAAAAGTTGAATTATTAATCTTTAACCCCCCTGAGATTTGATTTATAGAGACTCTACTATAAATGCACATTGATCTGGTAGATCTTAAGATATGCATTTGAATTACATTTTAAAAATAAATACATCTAATTAACATAATATACTAAATTACCCGGCAATGAGAGTAAACAGAATTTCAGATTTTGCACAGATATGTTCAACAGTAGGTGATCGGCTACCCAATTGCCGACGAAGAACATTGTTAAAAACTTGAGCAACATCCTTTTTGCCCTGTAATGTTAAATATAATAATGTAATGTAAAAAAGCTTATTAGAATCAATTTATTTAGTATGTTTACTTCAAAGTCTATTTTTGTCAAATTTTGTACCAACATCAGCAATAAGTTGTTGTTGTACATTTCTTGTGCTAACTGAGCAACAACGATGTCAGACAGAGGCTCAGTATCTGCAGTTCCATACAATAAATTTTTTATTATTAAAAGGTTCTTGCTAACATCTTCCTGTGCCTGAAATAGCATAATTATTAATAACAATTTATATGATCATGTCATAACAAATTTATATTTATTAATAGTTTAATAACATTATAATTACAATTATAATGAGAAAACAAAATAGTAAATTAAATAACTTTTTATTACTTATTACTATTTAATTTACACAAATTGATCTACACTTTGAACTCTATGTTAACATTTAGTTATCTAATAATGTTCAATAAAACCTATTAGGTATCACTTGAAATATAATGAAATCACATCATTTCATTTTAATATAAGAAAGTATGATGGATGTTTTATTTTATGAGATTTATACTGTATCTTTAAAAATAAAAGGATAATCAAATCAAGTATAATGCAAGTATGAACTGACAAATTAAATGCAAAAACACATAAGAATATGATAACAAATATTGTTAGAACTTTTAACTGATGAAATAAAATAATATTAAATAAATTAAATTATGATTAAATTATGATATATGTACTTACTTTTTCAAGTTTTTTATCTCCTTTTTCTAATGCAGCCACAGCTTCTTTTATTTGTTTCACTACCTCCACTGGGTTTTTCTGTGATTTTCCAAATAACGGCATGTTTCTAAAATAAATAATACGATTCATATTAATAAAAATGAACTAAATACTATATCACTATTATTATTTATACGTAGTTGAGAGTAATAATAAACTATAATAAATGAATGGATCACACTAAATATTTTTATCGCATTAGGAACCATGTTAATAAATAAGACCATAGTCTCTAAAAAACAATGCATACACGTAAAGGTATATTATCATAATATAGCGTTACAGCAAAAACAAAATGATGTATAATTAAGATAAGAGTTCTAAAACATTTTAGATGTTATCTTTTAATATTGTGGAACATTTAAACATTTTATATTAGGTACCTGTTATCTCTCTGTAAATATTATTAATTTAAAATTATTAATAATAAAAAATAATCATTAAGAATAATAGATCTGTTGATAATGGTATTGGTTTTGAATAGATACCTACCTACTATTAGAAAATAATACAATCATTAATGTATAATAACGTTTGATAAACTCAAAAAAAGGTTTTAATAATAAATTAGATTATTATATATTTACCATTTTAAAATAGTGGAAAATAAAAGCGTATACAATTTATAATCAATAAAAAAATGTTGACACAGTTCTTTAGTAAATAGTGAGTATGTTTAACAGCTTGGAAGAGATCCAATAAATGCACTTGTAAACAGAGAAATTACTATAAATTAAGTTGCTTAACAATTATTACAAAGAGATAATTTATTAAGAATCCAAAAATGAAAATGGAAATTTGATAAAAAAAGCGCATAATAAACTAATTGATGCAATACAAGTAAACAAGAAAAGGCTATTTTCATTATTATTTATACAGATACTTTTAAGATAAAGAATATTTTATAAAACATTCCTCAGTCATAAGATTTTAACACTAAGGTAATAAATTAGGATTTATAATAGACAAAAGAATTAACATATGATAATTAAGGTAGTAGCTGACAATAGGTGATAGGTAAATAAAAATTACTGAATAATCTATATTGTGCTATAGATAATAATATACTTATAATTTTAATTAGTTACCTATTGTGCTATTGTTCAAGTTAATTCTAAAATGTTGTTTACATATTTTTATATAAAATTAAAAAATGTAAATTTTTTTATTCAATGAGAGCTGTTGTATTTTAACAATATTAAGCCCGACCGTTAATAAACATAATAATAATAGGTGATGATGTTAACCTGTCCAGCTTTGAATTCGAGTGAAAGTAAATAAGTGAAAGTATCAGAACTCTGATAAGAAAACAATAAATTGAAAAACAATAATTGATCAACACTATCAACGGATAATAGACAAAGTCAAAGATGAGTCATTCTACAAAACACTCGAGTACCTACTTATTCCGAATAAAATCAGAGGAATCGTTTAAGTCTGTCTACTGACGATTTAGTGCCTATAACGGTATATGCAATAGGCATATTATTGTACCCAAATGACAGAAAATTTCACAGCAGGTACCTGATACACAACATATTAGGCAGAAATGATGTTTTCAAAGTTGTGACCGCTAGTGATACGACCATTGGCCGACGATTTTATTGAACTCTTATCGATTTATAGGTGGGATACGGGCATGGAAATATCAAGACATGTAAACAGTAAAGCTCATCGCTGGAGCGCCAACAGGCCACCGTGGTGCACGTGCGGTCGACTACACGCAGCGCTTGCAGACCCGTAGTCAGCGCTTGGAACTCAGACGGAACTCGGTTCGAGCAGCTCGTTAACTTCTAATCAGTACATAATATACGTTACACACACTTACCCGGCTAACATAAGACGTGCGGTATGCGAGTGGTATGTGTTTTTTGGTGATGTCACCGACGACGGTCTTCGAGGTCCGTTGGATGGACGTGACGGCGGTGTTCGGAGGATGACACAGCGACGACGACGACGACGGCAATAAATATTCTCAAATATTATCCGGGCAATGAAGAGTTGTCTTCGACGAGGTGCGCGAGCAGTGTCTCGACACCATCCGCAAACGAGATACACCGGAGACGACGCGCTTTACCGGAACTGTGACACGATCGCCGATATTATTATTATTATAATTATACGTAGGTTTGTGTGTGTGTGTGTATTAATTTAGGAGAGAGAGCGAGCGTCGTCGTCGTCGTCCTTCCGTAATCTGTTGTGTCGCGTTGTTTACTATATAATCACGTCCTGTGTGCGGTCGACGGGCGACGCGACGGCGATAACATTCAAACGCGTACGGCGTTGTTATTATTATTATTTATTTATTATTATGACGACGACGACGACGACGATTAACGACTCTGTACAATATTAGTAGGTATGTGTAGGTAGGCAAGCACTATACAATAATAATATTACAGTACGACTGTTGTACGTAGTGATACAGTACAATATTATTAAATCGGCGTACGGAGATGAGATACGTAGTCCCGCTATCGGCTTACACATGCCAAATATTTTCGTCGAGACGTGCGCGCGGCTGGCGCATGCGCGTGCGCGCGTGACAAATGTGTTTGTAATATTATGCTTTTGTGCGTGCGTGCGTGCGTGCGTGCGTGCCGAGTGTGCCCGTCAGCTGTTGTAGCAGTGCTCGTACAGTCGTACATAGACGTAATAATAATAATAATAATAATAATAACAATAAATAAATATACATATTTATATTATGTGCTCATAATATAATATACAATATAGTTCATAACATTATACTTTGAAGCTTCAATTGTGTGTACATTTTCGGGAGAAATATTATATTTTATCAATGAGAGATGAGTTTTCGACGAGAACTGAATGAGGGTCAATACGTTTGTTGAATCCGGTGTTATTCGAGTAGGGACTAGGTTTTCGGTTATACTGAATAATTATTCCTTTCTGTAGATTTATAAATAAATATTAAAATATTAAATTTAACAATACTTTTCGTATTTAATCTTGCCGTGTAGATTTATTTAAGTATTTATTCAAATCAATTATTTTTTTTTTTTTGTATATTATATTGAGCACTTTTTTAAAATGCACGTAATGTAATATTGTTACATCCAATGGCCTATGACGCCGCGGGTCGATTTAAATAAAAATAAAATAATAATATTTATGTATACTGTATAATAATATACTCGTCTATGGCACGAGTGCTGCAGCCGTCGAGTTGTTATCGTAAAACAAATAATTATAGTTCGCATTATTATTATTATTATTATTACATTTTTTCATCGCGCACGACACTTATTATCAGCTAATTATTGTTATTACCATCATGAGTTTGGTACTTTGACGTGACGACGGGTAGGCGTGAACGGTGGAAATAATTATTATTGTGATGGAACGACGAGACGTGCATACTGCATGGTGCAAGCGTCTGTTGACTATTATTACTAATTTAATTACTAATCATTATTATTGTTATTATTAACAAACTGACCAAACCGCAGAAAAGAGATTAACCGTGGACCAAACACGAAACAAACGATAATAAGTAATAACTATCAAAAGATGCGGAGCGATGAATGACGTATTGGTTTCACAAGGCTTACAATAATGATGCGTGTTTTTTTAATTTTTAATTTTGTTTTTTTTTTTTGTTTCTGCTCCTTGCAGTACCTATATACGCATATTAATAATCGGCAAAAACTAAATAGAATCAGGGAAATTGCAATTCATATAAATAAATAACCGTAGGGACTTGGAAAATATGTTTCACTGCAAATAATCATAATATTATCATTATTATAATCACATTATAATGGAAATGATTTTTATAATATTTTTGATCTTTTTGTGATATTAACAGATATTTGACATTTTCGATTTATGTACAATATTTATGATTAAATTTAAAAATAGGGTGGCCAGACGTCCTGTATTATGCGGGAAAGTACCGTATTTCAAAAGTCTGTCCCGTTGTCTCGACATTTTGCTGCCGGGAGTCCCCGGGACTCTAAATTGTATAGTTTTTTTTTAAAAATATGACTATTTTCATATCATAGAAAGTATGTAAATTAAATCTTCATCTATCTGTATTAAATACCAATTACGGTCTAAGGAGTAAATGTATATCGTATATTATAATTGTGCATATTTTGTAAAATAATGTTGTTTTTGCTATATTATTATGATAACCGATTTGTATGAATCGAATTCGATTATTCGAATATAAAGTTATTTTTGGTCTTCGTCGTAATGGATTACACAGCCCGCATAGAGGCGATTACGATCATGACGTCGCGACCCACGATAAGACGTAATATTATAGTACAATATTATGTGTATATTATTTGTATACAGATTATGATATCTCTCGTAATGTCGGTCTCAACGAAATATTTATAATTTTTATATTTTCTCTGTTTCTCAGTTAACTTTTTAGTATAAACTATTATAACTATAATATAGTTTAATATGACTTAACTGGTGTTTCTAATAAGTACAAAAAAATATTTATAATTTTTAAAATATTGTGATTAAATATCAAAAAAAAGATTATTTTAGTAAGTTACATTTATTTAGTTAGTCATCAATTATCATTAAGATTTAAGACTTTAAATATTTCAGCATTTCATCAAAAATAGATGTTTATTCAAAATAAAAAAATTCTTATCTTTGTCCCGTATTCTCGTATTTTATATCTGGCCACTCTATTTAAAAAATATGTCCAAGTTGGTATCGCTCTGCTGTACATTAGGACCATTAGGTAATAGGTGTCATGTGGGGGCCTGCGGTCACTATAATCATTGTGTTAAATTCGAACTCAATGATAGGTCATACGTATATTATATTATTGTACATTATACAATTTTTGTTTAATGTATACGGTATACGGTATACCTAATGTCGTATACGCCGATCTCTGGTAATACGCTCTAAACCCTAAAATAACCTGACCAAAGACAGTTTTCGGTCGGAAACACTTTTATTTAATGTGAGTACCTGCAATAATATTTAACAAAAAGAACACTTGGCCCGTGCGACAGTCATGGCTCGTACGCGTACGACCATGACAAATTTAATTTGTCATGCGTACGACCGTCGACCATCGACTCCTGTCGCGAATCTCACAACCGTCGCTGGACTCCCGGGCGCCGGTGACATATACAGTGTGTTCACGCTAAGAGGTACCACTAAATATTTCAGTTCGACGACCTTGTATTGAAATGGGGTTTGCACTGAATGACAGATAGTACTTAAATACACATTTTTAGATAAATTTCAAATTTTTAACACTTTCGATACGCGAATGCGTGATACAACTTACATTTTTTTAAATGGTAACACCAATTTTTTTTTACATATTATTAGGATAAGTATTTTTTTTATACAATTTTTATAAAAAAAATTGGCATATGAAATTCAACGTTGAAATTTAATATTTAAGAGTAATTTGTTTTTGACAAAATTTAAAATAAATTCAACTTTTAGAAAATTACGATAAAAATAAGTGTTAATGTATATCTTATCTGTATGCAAACAGGTATTTAACAATATTTTATACTAATAAGTAATAAGTAACAATAAGTTGAATTTATTTTAAATTACTTAATTTATTAATTAATTAATAATTTATTTTAAATTCGTATTAACCCTACAATGAATGGTGTTGCTTCTCGGCAAATAAAAACGGTTATAATAACCAGATATTTAACTGCGTTCATGAGAAAGATCTAATTTCTTAAATTATAATAATCAATTTTATTGAATTGTTTATCAAAACGTACAGCAGTGGCGCCGAACTGCCGAGGTGTTTGAAAAATAGTAAATACTTTGACATTGTACATTAAGTGGCCACTCGGCACTCACTGTCGTATTTATTTATATTTATAGTCAAAATTCTTATCAATATCATTAGGATTATTTTAATTTTTATATTAATATTTACGTATAAACGAAAAATTTCAAAATTTTTCAACTTGATGCCTAGATCATTTTTAAATCAACTGTGAAAAGCCAAGTTATTTTAACTGCCAATTAAACTAGTTAAGTTAAAAAGTTTATTAGAAAATAAACTAACTAGTTAAGTTAAAAAGTTGAAAAAAATTAACTTTTTAACTTAACATTAATTTTTGTTACTAGTTAATGCCCACCTTTAGCTATAATCATATCATATGATATATGATAACATATTATTATATGATTTACTTTCAAACCTATAAATGACAGGATGTGATTGAACAAATTAAACTATTTATCGGTGTACCCGCTACGTACGAATCTATATTCTGGATTTTTTTTTCAATAATTTATGACCGTAATATACACCTTGTTACGGGCTACGACTAAGTTTATACAAGCTGTCGTGGACAACCCGCAATTAAATCGTCCAGTTTGTTTGGATATAGGAAACGTATTAAATAATTTAATAAGTTTAAGAGTATTAAATATTAATACTGTACTCGCACATCAACCATAAAATACATTTTAATATATACTTAAATTTAAATATTGTTTTAGTTCCCAGGTCCGTTTCTTCATAGTGGACTTCGAGTTCACTATGATAAACAGAAACAAAATACTACTAGTGTCCGGTGCAATTTCCAACAGTTTAGAAAAATACAGAGTGGAGAAATTAGAGGGCAACCCCCTAATACTCACTACTGATGACAAACTGAGGAGATTTCAGCGCCGTGACCTAGACACCGTCGTTCGTTCAATCAAGAGGATATTTCGAAGCAAGCTAGAGTTGATGACACCATTGTTGGGACAACTATATAGGAGTGTAAATCTCCAGGGGGCATCAAATCTGTCTACGATTTATCTTCAAAGATATATAACGATCGAAGGTCGCACACCCATAATAGTATTCTGGAATGGAAATACGGACATAACAATTATAAAAAGACTAAAATTAAAAGGCATCCTCAGATATTTAAATATGACCTCTTATAGCGATCACAATGATAATAATTTCAATTTAAAATTAATAGATATGGAAAGTAAAAAAATTCTATATACAGGACATATAGGATATAAGGACAAAAACGGTAGAATGCTAAGCTTATTGGAAACGCATGATTTGATGTGTAATACGAATCATCGTATTTCACATTGCCATGATCCAATAGCTGACGTCATACTAACCAAATGTATTTTCAATTATGTAGTAAGAAAAATGAGACCAATAAAACTGTATAAAATATGCAAAAATAAAAAAAAAAATATATATATATAATAATAAATAAATAATTGTGTGAGGTACTTTGGTAAGATTAATTCAGTTATTCACATAGGAAATAGAATTATGGTGAAGGATTTATATTAAATTATTACTAACGAATATTATTGTTGTATAAGAAAAAAAAATGTATTGTATTACTAACACGAATATTATAGAAAATTGTAAATGACATATGTCATGTAAAAAAAAATAATAAATATAGATATAATGTCATAAAAATATATAATAATCAAATTAAATTGTAACAAATATTTAAAAATTGTAAAGATTTCTGTCTTGCAGACATAAACCTTTTTTTTTGTGGGGAGGTGTTACGGGCTACGACTAAGTCTACGATTAGAAAGTCGCACTAGTATAATATTAGGTATATTATATTATATTATATTATATTAGATGTGTTATGATAATGTATTGTACGCAATAGTTTGTTCGAATAACAAACCCATAAACTTTATAGTCGAGATGACCTAAGGATTATTATAATCCTAAGTGCGAGACTCACATAACGCAATTCGAATAGTACCATTCGAAAACCAGGCCCGAGCGACCATCACGAGTTCCTGGAATTCAATGCGAGAGACTCGGCATAACGCAATAACAACCACAAGGGTATTGGCCGCGCTCTTACGAGGTCCCGGATACGAGGGCCATATATCCTCCTGGCGCCTGAATCGTTTTTATGTTTTGTATTTATAAGTACCTAATGTCCATTAAAATGGACAAATCTTTCTACCCCCGATACGCCTGACCTGTTTTTAAAATTTGTAACCGTATGTGCCGGATGTCCATTCAAATGGACATTTGTTTTTATATATTGTTTTATTTTTCTTATTTTTTTTGTTATATTTATTTGTAGTAAACTTGTTTTAATAGTTTCCATACAATGTTTAGTTTATTAATTCAGTAATTTTGTAATGATTGTTAAAATAATTATGTATTTATTTAATTCATTTATAAACTAACGAATTTTCCATATTAAAAGTCTATAATTTTTGTGTTTATACAAATATTTTAGACAAGAAAGTTATATTTTTAGTTTATATACACATTAATGTGTAATCTTGTTAAATTTGAGCGTATTTCATTATCTTTATATAGTTTTTATATTGCTCGAAACAATGTCCATTAGAATGGACATCCGGCGTATACTACAATAAACAGCTGTACCCAGTTATTTAATATTTTTTAATGTGTTTATAAATACAAATATCTTTTCGTTGGGGAATACCTATTATTGTGACTTATTTCATTTCAATAATATTATCAGATGTCAACAACAAGTTGTTTTTATATTAAACATTCTAGTATATCGTTATCGTAAATAATTTTTATAGTATATTTTACTGTTTAAACATTGAGTTAATGACGCAGACAGACGCAGTGTATTATTAGGTTCAGACGGTTCTGTGTAGACGTGCGTATCGAATATTTTTCCAAGTTATAATAAAATGAATCGTTCATCAAATTTATCTGATGAGGCAATATTAGAACTCATTAATAATGGTAACACGTCAGAATGTGAAATTGACTTTGATGTAAGTGGAGATGAAGATTATGGTATACCAGATCCACTAGGAGTACATGATGATATTTCAATGGATATTAACGAACTTCTAGAGGAAAACGATAAGTATTTTAGTCAGTTTTCAAATTCTAATATCAATATTGAGGATTTAGTAGTTGAATTAAATACCGAAAGTACTGAAACGTGTGTACAAACAAACAATAATTTACGTAGTCCTAGTCCTAATACTAATTTACATAGCACTAACTCTTCTTCTAATATTAATGTATCACCAACTAAGTATGTAAATAATATGAAATGGAAGAAAAAAAGTGGTTTTAAAAAAAAAATAAAAAGAACCCAACCCGATGAATACAATGATTACGAGAGAACCGGGTGGACACCAATTGATTATTTTAGTCAATATATAAATGATACGACAATTAAAAATATGGTAGATTGTACTAATATCAGGAGTGTTAAAGAGACTGGGAAATCAATTAATACTACATTATACGAAATGAAATGTTTTATAGGTTCAAATATGTTCATGTCGACTTTAGGTTACCCACGGATGCGTATGTATTGGCAAAAAAGAACAAGAGTACCTACAGTTAGTAATTCTATATCTACAGATCGCTTTTTAGTGATTCGAAAATTTTTAAAAGTAGTGAACGATGATGATATTTCAAACGAAAAAAAAGAGATGCATTTTGGAAAGTTCGTCCGTTCATAGAGAGTGTTAGAAGTGGTTGTTTAAGATTAGTACGAGATGTAGAATTATGTATTGACGAACAAATGATTCCTTTCACTGGTAATGTTAAAATGAAACAGTTTGTTCGCGGAAAACCGAACCCAACTGGACTTAAAAATTTTGTTTTAGCAAATAAAAACGGATTAGTGTTGGATTTTTGTATTTACCAAGGAAAAGGAACGACATTTGAAACAAACAGTGAATACCTTCTTACTATTGGAGAATCTGCTGTCGTTCATTTATCCCAAACTGTTCCACCGGGATCATATTTATATTTTGATAGATTTTTTACAACTCAAAAACTTATGGACATTTTGAAACAAAAGAAAATTTTTTGTACGGGAACAGTTATGAAAAACAACATACCTAAAACTATTGATATATTATCGGATAAAATTCTAATGAAAAAACCTCGAGGTACTTCTGTACAATATGTCCGAGAAGACAAAAAAATATGTTTAGTTAAATGGTTTGATAATAAACCCATTCATTTACTTTCTACTGAAAATGGCAGTACTCCATACAGTAAATGCAAACGTTGGGATAATAAAAATAAAAAAAGAATTGAAGCTCCCATTCCTCAAATTATTAAAAACTATAATGATTATATGGGTGGTGTCGATCTTTGCGATCGTATGATATCATTTTATCGTATGAAAACAAGAACTAACAAATGGACCACACGAGCAATTTTTCATTTAATCGATTTAGCTGTTGTTAACAGCTGGATACTGTACAAACAAGACCAAATAAGGAAGGAAGTTCCAGTTAAAAAAATACATCAACTATTAGATTTTAAAATTCAACTATCAAGTGAACTATTGGAGTATGATGAAAATAGTATTGATTATCAAAAATATTCTGGAAGGCATAATTCATTACCGTCAAAAGAGAAAAGACATAAAGGTTAACAAAAATTATAGTAAATATTAGGTATGTTTACGTTGAAATAATTAACTTATTTATACCTATATTTCAGGTGCTGAACATTTACCAATAATGAAGGATCTCAAAAATTCATCAAGGTGTCGCTTTATATAGGTTGTAAAAAAAAAACTAAGATTCAATGCAGTGAATGTTCTATGTATTTTTGCATTACCACAAGCAATAATTGTTTTTTTAATTTCCATAAAACATAATTTAAATTTTGTAAATAAATATTTTATTTTAGCTTTATAGTTATAAGGTCATAACTTAAGTTTTTATCAAGTCAATTTTATTATTATGTTATATCTAACACCAGTTACTATTATTCTTTTAAGTTTATTATTCAAATAAAGGTATCAACAATAAAACTTTGTTAAATATTACTAATAATTTATTAGACAAGTTATTTCTAGTATCTAGTATTAATATGTTGTTGTAGTAACAACTAACTACCTAATGTCCATTGTAATGGACATTTTTCGGCGCGTATTTTATACGTGAAGGGAGAATGATAAAAATGTTTATATTATTTATTATTGTTCCTTATCATATCTATTTTGAGGTTATAATATCATATCAAACAAATTGAAAATAAAATATGGCCCGGCACTTAGGAGGTAAATATAAATGTCCATTGAAATGGACATCAGGCACATACGGTTGCAATTGTTATAAACAGGTCAGGCGTTTTACGGAGTAACACAAAATGTCCATTGAAATGGACATTAGGCGCCAGGAGGATATAAGGGAGCTCGACGGACACCATATTCAGATGTACCATAGCCGCCGAGTCCAATGCACCTTCACGTCAGACACTACCACAACTATACCTACCACGACGCGGACAACTACGACTACTACAGCAACAGCTACGGGAGGCGCACTGTCACCACGGAGAGTACGAGTCGAGTACCACCAGCAACTACAGCCATACAACCAGGCACATTACACACACACACACTTCATACAGTTTAGTTGATTATTTTATACTTATACTTAATAAACGAACTTAAAGTCATAGTTCAACACTCTTTTTATTAAGTACTTCTACCATTCAAAGGATCTGTGGTTGCGCACGTAACAACCTAAAGAGAACAAAAAATATATATCTGTGTTGATATATATTTAAACTTTATATAATATCCAAGCCCCAAGGATATACAGATAAGTCAAATATTTCATTTATAAATCAATAATAAACGGTTGTTACTTGTTGCTCATACGCAACAGTATCAATGCATTTGCTGCGTGCATTACTGTGTGCATTTCACAAGACCTATATTTTTGCCGACATATTTCAGTGCCGTATTTTTATAGTTTATTTATATAGTTGGTTTAGATGAACTAGATAGATTTTTAGAAAATATTGATGACGAACAATTAGATATAGGCATAGGCACTAAAGGCACTGTGCCTAGGGCCTACGAAAAAGTATGGCCTATACAACTTTTTGTCGATATTTTATGTTTTTTTATTATTTTTAGATGAGTTAATATACAATTTGTATGCACAATATGAATATGAATAACAATTTTATCGTATCTAACGTATTTTATCCGTTATCGGAATCACCAACTAATCAGATTTTTCAAAAATGTAAACAACAGAGTATATTTATCGATTTTTGGGACATCCCGAGTGCGAAGGTGAAAGATCATTTTCAGTTTTGAAGAGGGTTAAGAATTGGCAGCGATCAATTATTGGACAAAGTAAATTATCTTAATTATCGGTAGGTACTTGCAATTGAATACTAATTGCGCCCAACAATCAATAGATACTGAACAAATCATTGAATCATTTGCAAACAAAAAAATTTCTCAAAAAAGTTGTAGTTATAGATAAGTATCTATAACATTCTATTTAAGAAATATATTATACTACACGATTGTTGATTATCTCTTGTTTTATATATTAAGAATTATTAAATTAGTTTAATTTGATTACCATATATAACAGAAAGCTGTGTGCAAGGATATAAAATTTAAATACCCTGGTAGGTTTGAAGGTTTCATTCTATAATGGAAAAAAAGTGTCTAGGGCCTACGACTGTGTTAATCCGGGCCTGCCTACCCTATGTGCAAATTCAGGATTTTAAGTTCTATGCGATAGTCATTTTATGATCTCACAAGTAACTTCAAAAAGCAAGCTCTATACGCTATACCATGGATAACCTGTCACAGATTTGATTTTAAATTATGTTTATGGGATATCCTATAAAGATGTATATGCGATATAATTTTGTGCAATTACATAGAAGTAACAAAGAGAATGTATAGAGATTATCACGTTTACGAACTCGCATGTACGTCGCATATTCTTCATGTGTGATAAATGAAATATCTATATATATAATTATAATATATTATATTCATAGGGTTTTACCAGTGTAAAATCTCTATTGTGACTTATTATTTTTAAACGCCATATCACTGACGATCGTGATAATGATTATTATTTATTACCATAGATTAAATAATATACTAGTATATTTAATCTATGTTATTACCGAGAAATATTTCACATTTTCACATAACCATCTTACGGTGTCCAGTGTCCACGTGTCCGCTGTCGTCTAGTTCTATTTCGTTTGAACTTTGAACCATGGCTTCAAATCAAGTAATTATATTTTTCATTAACTATTTGGTTGTAGGTTTTTTATAATTTGTACTTAGTTATCCAATAATAAAATAACATACATTACTAAAATGTAAGTTTTTAAATGGATCAGTTAAATTATTAACATTTTCTGAATGATTACTACATGGTTGCCCACCTTTTTTTTTGTTTTCTCTTAAAACTTACTCCTAATAAGGCTCTATATTTTGTCTTACATTTATACTTAAGAACAATACTTGGTCTTACCTACTATGTATTAAAATTACCAACTACCTATTTAAATATTATACTCTACACCTTTCGGCAAGATAACTCAAGTCGCATTTGGGAAGCTGCCATTGTCGCCACTAGCTAGATATCTTATATAGTTATATAAATTTAAAAAAAAAAAAGTTAACCTATATTTTCTGTAAGTATATTAAACATTATATTGTACACTTTTATATGAAATGTGTTATTATTGTGCAGTGGGTAGTTGGATTTTTCGAAAAAGAAAATAAATATTCAGTTATACCATATAATTGGTTAGTATTATGTGGAAACCTATGCATATCAAAGTGGCCTAAAACGGGAAATGTGACTGAACTTATACAATCATTGGCGGAGCCTGGAATTGATTGGCCTACATACCCAGTTAAAATTGTTTCAGAATATTTTTGTAAGTACCTAAATACATTACGTTTCTATATTTCTTAACCTTAGAGCTCTGACCTAGGTAATTAAGATTTAATATAGCATACTGATTTAGGTAGGGGAGAGTGTTGCGTACAATTGGCCATTGTAAACCTTGGTCTTATGTTTATTTCTTTCTTTATAATTGGTAAAGAATTGATTCTTGGAAGAATTTATAGTCACTTTAGTTCTATGACATTGAAATATATCCAGTTAGAACAATAAAATCACTCTTGAATTTATAATAAAATAAATTATATTTTGCCTATCATAATAACAAATTTTGGTTTGTTTAAATTTTATTTTCAACATTTAAATTTGTGATAAAAGTTTTAAAGATTAGTGCCATTTTATGTTAAATATTGTATAGAATTTAATGGTATAGTTGATTCATACAAAAAATTAGTATTAAGATCTATAAAGATACAACTTTTCCAAATTGGTATGTATGTACCTTGGACCAAATCATTAATTCTTAAGTTTTAAAGAATTGAACTATATTTTTTATCATCTACTTAAGATTAAGTGGTTATATTATATTATTTCTATACTGAATTGCTTAGGTAATATATTTGAAATTTTTTTTTCTATTTCAATGTAGATTCTAAGGTACATTATACATTGTTCTTGGACCATTTTTTATTTTTTAAAAAAATAAAATTATCTCAGAAAGCAGTTGATTTAGGGTTTGGAAAAAAAATACTCATGTATAGATTTATTACATCTACAATATTTTTAATATGCATTAACGTGAAATATTAACAATTAGAGCTGTTAGGGGATATTTAATAAAAATGGTCCTAAGGTATAACACTCTTCCCTATATGTCTAATTATTAATTTTTGTTTAAATTGTTTTTACCTATTATTTAAAAATTAGCCAATTATGACGAAGCTGCAGTAAAAGCAAGGAAAATTTTTATATCAGCATCATCCGCATCTGAATCAGAAATTCATAATGTTATAACTAATAAAAAAAAGAGAAAAAAATATACACCTGAAGTACATGAAGATAGTGATAGTAAGATGATTAAACTACCTATTGTACAGGGGGATTACTCAATCATATTCACCCCTTTATTCTTTAATAATAGAGTTATTCCAAATCTAATTTTTGGAATCTTTAAATACACCTACTTAAAGACCATATTTTCAATTTCATGAACATTCTTGTACCACTAAGGGGTGTCCTGTGGCAATACCGACTTCTGTTGATTATTGCAAATAAGTTATGATTAAATCTGGTTTTTTTAAATGCATGTATTTTTGTCATGAATTTAGCATGCAGCAGCACTTCAGAAGCACCAATAAAAATTATGAAAGATCAACCATCATCATCTATGACTAATGCAAAAGGTTCTAAAAATATTAGAAATTTAGATCTAGCTGCCGAAGACAATCCTGATATGATGACAATTAACTCAATATCCTGTATGTATTTAATCGTTTTTATAAATTATTGAATAACAAAAGTTTGTTGCATTATTTTTATTACAGCTGTTTTTAATCTGATCTATGATTTGGATGGACCAGAATTCAGTTCTAATACTACTAATGTAACGACTATGAATAATGATTTATTGAATATTAATTCTGTTGGAGAAAAATCAAGTTCATCTTTTCCAAATCATGAATTAAATGTCTCAACAAATCAAAATGAAATGAATACAATTATGTATGAAAACATAATTTTAACACTTGCGTATGTGAAAAGAATTGAGGGTAAATTAGAAGGAATAGAAGCATTGTTATGTGGCACAGGTCGTATGGGAAATACTACTACTATTGATGAATATATTTGGACTCTACTTCCTATGAAAACTGTTTTTGATGTCGAAGAAATAGAAAGAAAATTTAATATAGATGATAATTTTGAAAAGCAAATGGTAATTATCTGTCAATTAAATTAATTTAAATTAAATATTTATATCTGTTAAAAAAAATGTTGTGTCATATTTATTTATTTTACAAAATTAAATATTGTTGTAGCGAACTGTAATACAAAAAATTGGCGGCACAAGCTCTAAAAATTTCATAAAGAGATCACTGCAAAGATTATTTTCAAATGAATTATCAACTAAATATACCCGGACTGGCTTTAGACAACACTCACAACTCCAAACACTTAAGATTATTCAAATTATGAAAGGTAGTTTTTATATTATTATTATTTTTTTAACATTTAAATGTATTAATACCTATATTAATTATTTTTATTCAGGCATAGCTATAAACACATTTTCCTCCACTGAATCCAACTTCGAAGAACATGTTAAAGACTGGTTTCGGCATGGTTCCCAGCGATACAGCCGAGAAAAGAATAAAAATTAACTACCTATTTAATTATCTATCATTTATCTTTCATATACATTTTTTTTTTTAAATTTATATTTTTTATTTTTATATATTTTGACATCACAAGAAGTGTTTGTACAAGTGTTAGTGTTTTTTTTAAAGTATTTTTCACATCAGTGTTTTAATTAAATGGCATTGTTATTATATTGAATTAAACTTGAATTATTTATTTCTAATTTACTAAGTCATTTTATTATTAGTTAATAATTTATTTTCATTAATTTGATAACATTAACATTTTAAATTAAAAATGAACAATTTTTATCATTTTATCATGTCTTATAAGCTTCAATTTAGTAATTTGAAACTGATTTAAAGGGTATACGAAAAAAGAAACCTATTCAGTCTATTGGAAAAAAACAATTTTTACGGCGTGTACAAGATGATATAATATCAAAACAACATTCCTTGGTCGATCAAAGAGTTCATGATGACCTTCCACCAACTTCATCAATAAAAGCAAATCAATGTGAATCAAATATTTTTTCAACACTAACTACTTCATCTATAGCGCCTTCAATTAATCTTTCAGCCACTTCTTGGATGAATAATGAAATGGACACTAACACAATTTTTGATCATACTACTTTGATTAATGATAATATTAATTCTCTGTATGAAAAGTTACGAAAATGGGTGTTGGATTTTCATGTTTCTCACAACTGTGTTAATGCCCTTTTGTCAATACTAAGATCGGAAGGGTTAACACTTCCGAAAGACGCGAGAACTCTAATTAACACTCCTAAAACGGGTGATCACAAAATTATTAGTATTCATCCAGGCTCATATATACATCTTGGTGTTGAGTATATGATTTCTAAAATCTTGTCTTTGTATCTTTGTGATATTGATATCAATATTACAATAAAATTAAGTGTTAATATTGATGGCTTACCCTTAACTTCCAGCTCAAAATCAAGTTTTTGGCCTATACTTGTATCTTTTATAAACTTACCAAAGTTGTTAAACACTGTAATACCAGTAGGGATTTATCATGGTAAATTTAAAAAACCTTCTTCCAGCCACGAGTTTTTGAATCCATTTATAACCGAAATGAATACAATATTAAAAATGGTTTATCTATTAACAATAAGATATTCAAATTTGAAGTGTCTCAAATTGTGTGTGATGCTCCTGCAAAGAGTTTTGTATTGAATGTTAAAAGTTTTAATGCATATCATGGATGTAATTCATGTTTAGTAGAAGGAACATTTTTAAATAATCGAATGGCTTTTTTAGACATTAATGCACCGTTAAGAACAAATGAAACATTTCGAAATAAATGTGATGAGTTCTATCATAAAGATTCAAGCCCGCTGGAAGAGTTGCCTATAAATATTACTTATTCTGTAGTTCTTGAATATATGCACAACATTTGTCTAGGGGTGATGAAAAAGTTAATTGTTTTTTGGACGAAAGGTAAAAAACCTGTAAGGTTAGTAAATCCTGATGACATATCTGATGAATTAAATAATATTAAATCATATTTGCCATCTGAGTTTAAACGTGTATCAAGGACATTGGAAGAAGTAGAATATTGGAAAGCTACAGAGTTCAGAAATTTTTTGCTTTATATAGGCCCAATTATATTAAAATGCCGATTAAGAAAATCCCTTTATAAACATTTTATGCTTTTGAGTTGTGCCATAAGATTACTAATTTCTCCCGAAACTTGTCATACATGTAATAATGTAGCAAGAGATTTATTGAAGCAGTTTGTAACTGAATATTCTTTACATTATGGTGAAGAATATGTTGGTTACAATGTTCACGGTTTAATACATGTATGCAATTTCGTTTTAATTCATGGCGCCTTAGATTCATTCAGTGCGTTCAAATTTGAAAATTATTTACAATTTATAAAAAAAAGTAGTAAAAATTCTAGGTTATTTGTAACTAATGTAGAAAATATTATTATTAAATGTAAAAATATGTCAGAATCTATAGAAATAAGAGTAAATTGTACTGGAATACTTAGACTAGACATAAATTGTGAGGCTAATACTGATGACGGCACTATTTTGATTCCAAAACGGAAAATTGTATCGAAAATATATAAAGATTTTATTCCAAAATTAAGTGATTCTGTAATTTCAGAATTTCAATTAAATATAC
>CM040630.1:1504319-1580902 GCA_022818045.1 Neotoxoptera formosana
TACGTGCACAGCGGTTTAAGACTGTAGACGTACTAGCCGGGTGTAGACTCTTTCAGTCAGGAGTCCCTGCCAGTTAAATAGGAGGAGTAATTTTTGAATATTAAGAAATTTTATAGTTTTGGGTAAAATGGTAGGAAATGTCTGGCGGATGTATATATTGTCCTTTTATCGATATTTAAGTGTAAATACTCTACAGGTAATGGTCCCCTAACGACTACAGTTGTATATCCTTTAGACTTTTTAATTGATATCGTTAAGTATACCTAAGCCATTTAGAAAGGCAATTAGTTAATATATTAGTCGCCGATTCAAACCTGCTTAGTAATGACAAAAACATTTCCTCTATACCTTGTGGGAAAAATAATATATTTAAAGTATATATGTGTTTGCATGCTGGTCTTAAATAGGTGAAAATAACAACAAGTTCTCAAGTGGTCGGGTGGCGTAGTGGTAAAACAATCGCTGGGGAAGCTAAAGACCCGGGTTCAAATCCCGGTCCTCTATTTTACAGTTTTTTCCACTGGGTTATGAGATATAACTGATAAGTGATAACGATAATATTATAACGTGATAACGGTAATAATGATAACGATATTATGATAACGGAAATGTAATATCTGTTTACATTGATAACAGATGGGTGATAACATTGATAACATATTAGTGATAACAATAACATATGTTGGCCACGTACGTGATGGGCGGTGAAAAGAAGAGGAGGAGGAGGAGGAGGCGGAAGAGGAGGAGGAGGAGGAGGAGGAGGCGAAAGAGGCGGAGGAGGAGGCGAAAGAGGCGGAGAGGCGGTTACAGAATCGGCTATTATATACTACTGACTATGTTGAAGTAAAAAGGGTTGCGTTTAACAACTATTTTTTTATATATAAATATTATTGTGAAATTAGTAATATTATACTAATTTGTAAAAAAAAAAAAAAATGTGTTATAATATATATAATTTTGTACTAACATAAATTAAGAAATATTTGTACCACCAGAGTAATAAAATTATTTGTAAAGAATGGGTACTAAATATTAGTCGTAGGGTGACAGTTGGAGGTCTTCTTAAACATCAGCCCTCGTTTTGGGGGGGAGGTGTTGAGATAGTCAAGGTATAGGACCACACACGTGTATACTATTAATACAGTATTGCACAAGGCGTACGTGGAACAGTATATTAATTACTATTAATAAGTGCCACGAGGAAAAGTGAGTTTCTAAAAGTATTAAAAACGCCACAATGAATACTTAAGTGTGGGACCTTGTAAGACACCACGTAATCCGGCTGTTGTCTACTATATAAAGGCGCTCCGAGAAGGAGACATTACATTATTTCTGTGTGACGACTAGTTGACAGTATTCATTCTAGAGATATTTGTCTTAAATTGTAAACGTTACTCTGAGTGTTTTAAAAAGTGTTAAAACTAACCATATGTCAATAAAATAATATTAATAAGTTAATTTGACTACGTGTAAATTCATTTTGATTCAACCTTTGTCAACCGAGCTCCATAACTGGATCGCAACATACTATTAAGAATTAGCGGGTGTAGTGTATTTTGATGTGCTAGTAGCAAAGCATCTAATAATTCTTCTATTTCAAGGGAAAAACTTGTCAAAATAAAATTAAAATTTGTTAAGTAATTAATTAATTGCTGATTTACTTGAAGTTCTATTAGGTCATTTTTTCTAACATTAATTTTATCTACCAAATTGTTATATTCCCTTTGTAGATTTACGAAATTTTGTGAAATTGTAGACTATACATTTGATATCTGATTTAATGATGATTAAACCAATTTTACTTGCGACTTTATAGTTACTAAAGTTTTTTTATTATTATTTTTATTTGTATTTAATTCTTTTTGTATTTGTTGATAGTCATTGTCTCCCACAACTCCGAAAGCCCAGTTTTCGAATTCTCCTATTGCATTTATTAAGCCCCTCTTTATTCTTACCCCATCCTGTAAAGACATAAGTGTTGTAAATCGCTTCAATAGTTTCGTTTTAGTTATTTTTAAAGTTGAATTAAAGTTACTGCATATATTTGAAACATTGTGTTTGTTTATTGAACACAATCTATCATTATAGTTTATTAAATTATTTATTTCATCAAACTTTTCGACGAAAACAGAAATATTCACATGTGTTAGTAAGTTAAATTCACTAGAGTACACCCTCATTTTATAAATTGGTTCATAATAAATACCCGATCCACTTCCTTGGTAGTTGTTGAAAATTGTCTCCCCTATTTGCAACGTATTAGGTATTATCACGCCCAATGCTAGAACTAGTGCAAACATTTTAATAGATTATTAAATTATGAAAATTAAAACAGACGATTAATTATATAATATAGAATAAAATAGCAATGTAAATATTTTTATGTTAAAAATTAAATTACAATTTTAAAAACGATAACTTATGACACGTTCTTCGATGACTGTCGTAGTAACACTCTGGTGTGTTATAATTACATTCGCTATAATCTATATACAAATATCCTTACTATATAATATGTGCCCATGAATGAAATTATGCTGAATTAGTTTTTTTTTTTGTTCATTTATTGACCTATTTATTCAGCTAAAATGCAAAATTGTTAAAAATTACCTTGTATACCTACACTATTGTATAAAAATATATCGTTAATGAATTATAAAAAATAATTTTGATTTTGATTAATTTAACAAACGACTTGACTTCGTTAATATTGCTTAACAATATTAAGAAATCAAGTAGTTGTGAAATATATTACGGTGGTCTCCCAACAGTTATATTATTTAAAACGTGGTAAATAATATAATCTTGCGAAATCACCAAATTATCATTATAGTATTATACCTAATTAAATTCACCAAGAATAAAAACCCTTAAAACATGTTATGATTTATATTCAAATATTAAAAATAACTAATTTAATATAATATGTTGCCCTATGTAACCTGTATGTTCAATTAATTATTATTTTTTAATTATAATAGTACACGTTTTCTATTTGCGATCGATCTCTATATTTTTTATTTGTTGGATATGCTTTGTCTCAATTTCTTTTTTCCCATTTTTATCTATTTCAACTAAATAAGTAACTGGATTGATTTTCCTTAATATAGTGTGCGGGCCCTCATATCTATTCGAAAATTTATTTTGTTTTACATTAATCTTTACTAAAACTTTTTCTCCTACATCAAAATCTTGTTCTCTTTTTCCCCTGTCCGCGTAACTTTTTTGTTTATCAAACGCTTTTTGTAAAATATCAGGTAGTTTTTCACGGATTGAATTTAATTTTTGTAGCTCTTTAATGGTGGAATGATTTAAATTTGATGGAATAATCGCAATATCTAAAATTGAGCAAGGCTCGTAGCCATGTACTAAATAAAATGGAGTATATCCCGTTGAATGCTGTATGACCGTATATATATGCATGAAATTCAATAGGTAAAACGTCGGTCCATTTTTCACCTTCTGCAACGTATCATATCTATTATCACCTGATTTTGTCTTTCTACTTGTCCCTGACTAGTTGGCCTATAAGCTATTCCCTCTCTTTTTTGGATTCCTAACGCTAGTAATAATTGTGAAATGACTTTTGCAGTAAAATGTGTGCCATTGTCCGATCTTACTACTCTGGGTGGGCTATATGTTAGTATAAGTTCTAACAAAAATGTTGTCGTTGATTTAGCGTCCGAGTTTTTGTATGGTCTTGCAAAGCAAAATTTTGTTGCTCGGCATTTGGAAACTAATATGTATTTACAACCTCGTGAGCTTAACATAGGTCCTATATAATCAATATGAATCTCTTATAAAGGAACACCATTTATCATCTTATTTGATTGTAACATTCCAGCCGCTGGTTGTTTATTTGGTTTACGTTGTTGACATTTCCGGCATGAAATTACATTATTTTTTATATCTTTTTGCATAGTAGGCCAATGATATCGCGATCGTATTTTATTAAACACCTTATGAACACCTAAATGTGCACCTGACATTTTTTCGTTATGGTTTGAGAAAGATATGTGACACTATTATTGTCTTTCCTGCTGTAATGTGATTCCCTTGCTGGAAAACTTTTAATGGGTGTATCTATTTGGAAATTAATTGACTGTGGTATTTTGTTAATTCTATTACAATGTTTACCTCTTTTATCTACAGGACTTACAATATTGTTTTTGGATTGATTCATTAATCTCTCCACAACAGATAGACCTACTCCATGTAATGAAGCAAATGCTTTTTTACATACGTAAAAATACATTCTTCCGAAAATAATGAAAAACATTTATTTTTACAAAGACAATCTGAACCAGTGATTCTTTTGATATTTTTTTATTTCGTAGAGATCCACACGACATGATTGGTATTTTTTAGAAATATTTCTTTTCCAAGTTTCTGGTTTTCTAACACGTTTTTTCCCTTTTGTCACAGTTAGTATTTCATGTGCTTCTTCCATGTCTGAATCTGGAATTACTAATGTCTCATCTTGGACTTCTGTATTTGGATCCAGAGATAGTATACCATCTTGTTCATCATTTTCCGAATCTGGAGCAAGTATCCTATCTTCCACTTCATTATCTGAATCTAAAAGTTCATTTATGCCAGAAAGTACATTATGGCCAGGTAGAAAATCAGGATCCTCAATTTCATCATCAAAATCTTGTGATCCATCACTGTCATCATCACTGTATATATTATCTAATACTCTTCGCAACTCAGAGTTATTCATAATGAGCATTGACCATAAATTGTATAAAAATATATAATATTATATTATTATGTACGTAAATAATGTAATTAAATCATACTTGCATATTACTGAATAATAGTCGTCGTGTTGAGTGAAGCAATAAATTAAAACGATTTTAATGTCATTTAGCAATATTAACAAACGTAAGTTTTTAATGTTAAAACAAAAAATATATACTGTTATCAAAAATAACAAATCAAATAACAGTATAATCATATTATGATAAAATATTCAGTACAGCCAATATAATTAGTTTCGGAGCAAAAACCATGTATGTCCGGACATACCAGATTGTTGCACTGAATTTTAAAACCTGGTAAGTATATTTTGCTGATATCGCCGTATCTAATAATTGGACATACCCGTTTTTAACACCAAAATATGAAGCATATTATATTATTATCTTTATTCTGAATCCACCATAAAAACAATTTCTCGAAAATGTGGACTTACCTGGTTGTTGCACTGGACCCTTCATTTGTTATGTGTAGTAATTTGATGTTTATTTTGTATTTCTTTCTTTCTTCTTCTTGTTTGTAGGGTTCACATAATGATTTTAGTTTTGTTTATCAGGCGGTTTTCAATATCATAAAGTAGGAGTTTATTTTTTTTATAGAGAAGGTTGTAGGATAATGGGAATAAAAATGTAAGAGCTAGACAGAGAGAAAGAAAAAAAAATACAAAGATAGTTGATGCTGTTTGCTGAGTTTATTATTTCACTTTGTTGTAATGTGTTGTTTGAATCCTTTTCTTGTGGCTAATAGTGTTAACTATTTAGTAGTGTAGTTGGTGTAGTGTTGGTTGACTATCGTGTGTGCCCTTGTTGTTGATACCAATTTCGTGTTAAATTTGTTTTACAAAAGTTATGATACATTTTTTTTTTTTACATTTCATTGGTTACATTTTTATGTCATTGATTTTATAAGTAGAACCACATTAGAAGATTTCTTTTTGAGTAAGTATATAAGATATAGTTTATATTTTATTGTAATTATGATGTTCGAACATATTTTGAAATCGGTCTAACATTGTGATTATTTTTATACAACCAATTTGTTTTATTAAAGTGAAAAGAGTGTATTAATTATTATTTATTTGTATGTCTATTATCTTTGTGGAATAGGAGGGGGTACGGTTAACATTTCTACTTTGATAATGACAGAGTATATTTTGTATCCAATAAACTCTATTACTATGGTAAGCATGGCAAACCATGTAATATAAATTATGTCGCCAAGAAAATCGTTAATAAGTGGTTGTAGCATTTTCTTTAGCATTATATCATTAAAATATTTTTGGGGGTCTTGTATTTGTTTGTGACGTAAAAATTAGGGTCGGCAATTTCATCGATCCAATTTTGATTTAAAATTTCAGTTAAGTTTGAAAAGAATAAACTTTATTTTTTATAGACGTTTGATTGACGATCATTTCTGGGAAAAATATGAATTACAATAGTACAATACTATATATTATAGTTAAATAAAAATATGAAATCTTTATTCAACGGCCGAGAGGGTGCGCTGTTAGGCGATTTTACGGTCCGCAAGAACGCGGCGTTTTACCCACGCCACGCCTACTATTCGTAATCGGCAACCGGCCGACGACGGAGACGAGTGCTCGTTCGGGAGCGCCGTTTATTATTTCATGAACTTTTGATCATGACGAATCGTGCCATATAAAATTCACACACGTAAACGCCGCGGCCGCGGTATTATTTTTAATAACCACGCGTACCCATTCAAACTATTTTTTTTTTAAGAATTACTGCTTACCTAAATTTATGTACCAATATATAGGTTGTAAAAACCGTAATACAACATAGCTTGATTTATATTTATTACATTATTACCAACTCAAATATAGTATCTATAAGAAAATATATATTAATAGTACCTAAATAAATACATCTTTTACGTTCAACTGTTACAGATATAATATTATCTTATCTTTTTTAATCGTAGATTTTTAATATGATAATAAGTAAAAAAAACAAACATTCTTTAAATAATAATACCTATGTTTACTCGTAGATACGATAATAATGCTCTAAAATTTGTATTCTTTGGAGATCGTGTCTACCTTCACTGCCTAAAATTAATTAACTTAAAATTTTTAGTTGTAAATTACATATCTAAAGAAATGTAATATAAATCGTACAAAAAAAAATATACAAAAGTACACAAATATTTTATTTACCTATTTATATTTCGATGACCTAAAGGTATAATTATTACTTTTCCATATTTTATATTATATCAATAACAAATAGAATCCACAATATTAAGTCTATAAAAAAAAATAGTGAGTATAATGCATGCAATAAATGGGAGGTACCTACTCACTATTTCTACATAGTTCTAGTTGTATAATTTTGACAAACTTATACATACATAACATAATGTACTTCGTTATAAACTTTTACATAATATATCTTAGTATATTTAGTATACCTACTTACATAAAACGTAAAACACAAGTAAGTAATAATAATTCTATTAAAAAAAAAAGTAGAGGTGCCTAAAATTCATACGCATAAATACTGCCGCAATATTTTAAATAACCACGCGTACCCATAAACTAACAATTATAATTTAAGTCACTGCTAAACTGCTTACCTAAATAAATGTACTAATATAAAGATAGTATAAACTGTCTTATAACATAGTTTGATTTGTATTTATTGCAATATTACTTATTGAAATATAATACCGGCCTTAGCGAACGTTTTTCTTTTGGCGGAAATGTATCTATATTTGACTTTTACGTGATTACGTTGCGTCAAGCGTATATTTTATAATTAGTATTTTGAAATACGTTTTCTACCAAAACCTCGAATTATTTCAAATTCTATACTTACTTGAATATTTGTTTTTGTACAAATAATTTAATATACAGCTATAAGTAGCAGTGGCGTAGACATGACTTCTGAAAGGGAGGGGATCAAAAAAAAAACCCGCAGTTAAATGGAGGTGAAAATTGGAAAATCCCCCACCCTCTCAAAACTTTTTTCTAAGGTACCTAGTTAAATATTTAACAATAAGAAACAATGAATATAATTTGAATTGATTCAAAATTCACATTAAATACAATATGGAAGATTATCCACTCCAATACTCCATATTCCATTAAGTCAAAACTTCTATATTGATGTATTATCGTGCGTGTGATGAGACAAGGTACTAGCTACCAATAATGAAGATTAATTATTAAATACTAAACAAATACGATACTTTATTGAATAAAAAACAAAAACTGATCCGATGTAAAAACACGACGGAATTGAAAAAGGTTATTTGGATAATAATAGTAATTAATCAACGAAAGATCCTGCGTTCACGCAAAGGAGTAGTAATGAGCTCTCGCGAAAACTGCCAGAGGAGCCGTGTGCTGGATTCTCTTCCCTAGAACGGACTGCCCTGGGTCGGACGACGGGCATTAGCCGTCGGCCGGCGCCCAGTACTCGGGGAAGCTATTCAGCTGACCTGACAGTTTAAGGGCCGAGAGGTGTCATGTATGCCAGTGCGTTCCCACGGTCGAACAACAGTACTGCATCATTAATTTGTAATAAAAACGTACAGTTAATAATATAATGTATACTGGACACTTAGTATAAGTATCCAGTTACTACAATATTACAAAATGCTACATCATTAAATGTATAAATAAAATAAATAATAATTAAATTAACAAATCTAGTTTTCTCTTTTTTTTTGCCAGTTCATCTAAAACTTCTTCTGCTGTAATAGAAATATTTAATCACAAGCGTAGTAATTTTTGACATCCAATTCCACCAGTTCTTGAAAATACCAAACATACTTTACAAAAACCTCCTTGTCTAGTCTCTGAATATGCTAACCACTTGAACATTTTCAACCAATGGTGTTGAAATTTGAGATTCCTACCCTTATTTTTCTCTATTATAGGAAATATATACGTTTCTGATGGAACCCACACATCTGTCAGAATCTATAAATAAATGTACTTTTTATTTTGTTGATTTAAAAAAATGATTCATTTTCATATTATATAATATTATAGTACAATGCTATTTGTATTTAATTAAATAACTTACTAGGTTTTTGTCAGTATCACTTAAATCACAATTAACAAACAAACCAATATCATCTCTCTTTGCAATAGAACATGTCATCTTAAAAAAAAATTAAGACATAGTATTGTTTATAGAAACCCAAAGCAGAAACTAAAAGACTTAGATATATCAGATAGTGAAATATGCTATTTTTACTTACCAAATCTACATTTTCTGTATCTTTTGGTTGACTTGGTGCAGGTTGTGGTTCATCCGGATCTGAATTAACAACTGACTTCGTACTTTTATTGAAATATGAAAGTAGACTATTATTTTTTCTTTTACCATTCATATTTCAAAATTTGAGTAATTGTAATTTAAAATAATATATAATAGTAATAACTAATATTATAAGTTAGGTTAACAGTGTTTTCTACTTTTATACAGTTTTATACTCGATATACGAAATAACGTTGCAGTTGCACAGATGTCTGACAGCAGTACAGCACTGCCGATTTTGTAAATGCGGGTACAATTATGAACTACGTTTCTCCATAATTGATAGATGCAATAAATTGTCAATAATCCCGTGAGTGTTTCTTTTTTTAGATTTCAGATAAATTAGTTGTATGTATACAGTATACGCAGTGAACTAAACCCGTAGACCCGTTGACGCCGATAATGCAGCGATAATAATTTCTCATAACTTAATAACGATAATATCCGACAACATTTTATAATCGTCATCGACCATTTCGACCAAACAAATCTTACTATTTACTTTGCTATAAATAAACGAAAATAAAATAATAATTGTATTCAGTATTTTGAAAAAACTGTCAAAATTCAATAGCTCGAAAGATCATAATATAACAAAATATTACATTATATTTTTTTTTTAACAGTGCATACTACATAATGTAAGCAAAAACAAAAAACAAATCTAATGGGGGGGGATCTAACCCCCACGTCCCCCCTTGTCTACGCCACTGATAAGTAGTTTCAAATTGTGACTTCCGCTATTATGATTTGTAATAACTAATGACTAAGAACTAAAAAGTATAGAGTGTAGATTTATAACTTTTTTTTTTTAATTGTTACTTATAATTATTGATATTTCATAAAGAAAAACAATTTAGAAATAATTATATTTATTTTTCTTATTTACACAACAAATATTATTGGTTATTTACATTGATCGAAGTGGGGAGGGGATACGGTGGGATGGCATCCCTCAACTTTTTTAATTCATGTTCTCCACCCCTTCACTTATTTTGTACTGCTGTTCAAGCAATATAATATGAGAACTAAATAAATTATGAAAGGCATCCCTCCACTTATATTGAGCCACTTCAACCACTGGTTATTTATTTATTTTTTTCTTGAATTTTTCAATATTTTGTATGATATGTGGAGGTTCAATAATATCATTTTTTAACAGACGTTTACTAAATTGAGAGTCAATTAGTTCTCTTAATAAACACTCTTCGTAAAATCTAAAATAAAATAAGTTTGCATGTAATTGTAAAATGTAAATTAATAAAGTAATATTATACAAACCAATGGGGAATACTGAATAGACTAATAGGTAGTACCCATGATTAATGAGTATTCAATAGACTATATTGAATTGAGAATAATACTGTATAACTTACAACTTAAGATGAGGTTCCATTTTTAATGTCCAAAAATCATCATTGTATTTTATTATTTCCAAGTGAATCCATTTTAAAACATATATATAAAAATAACAAATGTTACGTCCAGTCACATGTAATTGTCCTTGAATCTGGTAAAAATAATGACTTTCTTCTTTAAAAGCTGGTACATTATTTTTAATTTTCATGTAAGGAAGCTGAAACAAAAATATATGATATTAAATATTAATACAAAACAATTTTGGTCTTACACATATGTCTTTATATAATAAATAATAATAAATATCTGTACGACTGTACCTATTATAGTTATTTCTAAAAAATATATTCATACTATTTTAATCCGCTAATTATTAAAGTTTTAATAAATTAATATAGATTACCTTTTTGTCCAAAACAGCTTTTTCTAGACTACAGTAATCTTTAACAGAGTAAGGACATTTTATTTCACATAATTTATCGTCTTATATTAAACCATCTGCAATTGAAAAATATGTATATATTTAGTTACCTATATGTCCAATGCTCAATAGTGTAGGTCAAACTGATGCTTTATTGCTTTTCCAAGGTATATAATAATATAATATGTATTTATAGAGACTTAAAATAATGTTTATTATTTTTCATAACATTAAATTAAAAACCATAACAAAATTAATAATAACTAATAAGCAATCTCACCTGGAGTTGTTGCTAAATACGGTATTTTTCTATCGATAAATAAACCACACTTTTTTATATTTTTTTGAATTTCCATTTCAAGATGTACCAGTGCTTGTTCTTCAGTTTCTATTCCATATTCTGTAGCACTGGTGTTTATACAACCATAATGTATATCATGCACAGTCACTTTACACGAAGTGTAAGGTCTCATTTTGCACACTCTGCCAAAATTTGACACCGATAATCGCTTTCTTCGTTCCTCAAACCACCTTTGATTTTTTGCTTGGTTTCTAGTTTCTAACTCTAATTCTACCTTAGACGCCTCTGAAAGAGTTTTTGACTGAATAAATTCAAGCTTTTTTATTTGAAATTCATCGTCGGATAAAGTCATTTAATGGTTCGGCCAACCCATAATGTTCATCTTGCTCGTTTGAAATGTTTTTTTTTTTTTTATGTCTAGCACCATTTGATAAAAATAAAGCTCTTCGATTTTTCAGGCTTTTTTTTGTCTTTAGTATATTTTAAAATTTTTTCCCAATGATTCCTAAATCAAAATAATCAAATGATTTCTTTGCACAAATGAACAAATAAAACTAAAATTTTAAAGTCATTCTGATTTGGCCAATTTTTTAGATAAATTATAATTAAGATTTTTTAATAATATTATATAAAAAAAATCACTAACAGAAAACTTCAAAATATTATAAAATGGTTTTAACTGTATTGTTTACTTTCGGCCTTCGACTTTGTGGTGTCGTACTTGTATTTTCAGGAGTAAACGAGTCGTGTTTCTCAACAATAGTAATTGATAAATCACTATATTAATTTTTGTTCAAGTTAGTATACATAATATATATATAATATATAGGTTCGTTTTTAATGAGTTAATAAAATGGCTCTTAAATTCGTGTAAACTTGAAGAAGGACGTACTTACTTGAATTGTGATAAAGTCGGAGCACTCGGAGCAGATTGTAGTATTTGGGATGTAGACTGCCCAGGGGTAGAACGTCCCGGAAGGGAACCATCACCTCCTAAATATGGTTTACAATTGTTGCTTGAAAAAAATACATAAATTTAGGCACAATACAATTATAAGAAAAACAATTGATGATGTATAATCTCTCTTTACAATATTACATTTTTTTATAAATATTATAAATTTTTTTTTGACTTATGAGTTTTTGCTGTCCTCAATCGTAAACCGTACTGGTGTTGAAGTTGAAGTAGATTGGAAATTGCTGTTATTATTCTCACTGAAATCGTTTATAAACATACATTTATTACATTTTTTTATAAATATTATAAATTTGTTTTTTAAGACTTACGAGTTTTGACTGTTTTCAGTATTTTGTGTTAATTCATTTTTAATTTTCTTAACACGTATTTTCATTATGTTGTATCAATCTTTTTTTAGAAACACGTGATTTTGCTTTTATAATTTTATTATTTGGCAACTCCAGTAATGGTGGGTGGTTTGTATAATTCACTAATGAAACGTTATATTCATTATATTTTATTAATTTAAAGATACTTATACACATATTTTCAGATGAAAAATATTTAGCTACCAACCTAGCATTTTCCTATTGGGGTAACAGAGAGGTGAGTTACGCTGGCATCCGCAGGTAAAAAAAACCACTCAAAACTGATACCAAAATTTGTTATATAATTTGTAAAAATCTGTAAACGCATTTTGAAAATTTGTACACCCCCCCAAAGAGTCGAAAAACACATTTTCATTTCGGATGCCAGCGTAACGTTACTCCAGCATCCGCATTCATGATTTTCATCTTAGACACTCAAAACTGATACCAAAATTTGTTATATAATTTGTACAAATTTGTAAACACATTTTGAAAATTTGTACACCCCCCTCAAGAGTGGAAAAACACATTTTCATTTCGGATGCCAGCGTAACGTTACTCCAGCATCCGCATTCATGATTTTCATCTTAGACACTCAAAACTGATACCAAAATTTGTTATATAATTTGTACAAATTTGTAAACGCATTTTGAAAATTTGTACACCCCCCAAAGGGTCGAAAAACACATTTTCATTTCGGATGCCAGCTTGATATAACTCATTTTCATAAAATAAACAATTTTTTATTTATTTATGTATGATTAAGTTTTATAAAATAATACAATTGTTGTAAGTTTGTCATCGTAACATTATATAAGTATAAGGCAGGAAAATTCTATCTTTTTTAAAATTATTTTTTTATTGTGATCTGTTGTTTTGTAAATGACATAAAATAAAATTTAAACTTTTTGTGGCCTATAGTAGGTACATAATAAAATTAGATATATCTAATATAATTTAGAATAAAACATTAATGAATGATAGATACATAATACATGTTCTGTTAAAGGCTGTAAAATAAAAGTTCAATGTCTTTTTTCCTTGTTGTTGAAGAACTTATAGTTACATTGAGTTTTGTGTCATCATACGACTCCCACTTTTCATTGCTCCTTAATGCACAAGTTGTATAGTGTCCAGTAGCTGCTCGTAACCCACATATTTCACCACTGTGAAAGATTACCGCTCCTCTTAGCTTATAAACATTAGAATTCAAAACTATATTTGTAGTGAGGTCCAGTAATGACCAACAAATGGCTTTAGCATAGTTTTGTTTAACTAAATCAAGTGGACTTGTGTCTATGTTAATACTTGTTGATGCTTCTAGATCTGCGAACAGAATAAGAATCATGATTAAAAATATTAATAGTTTTTTTTTGGTTGTAACCAGAATACATAATTAAATATTTTCAATTTCATACATTTAAAATGTTTTATAGTCGAAACTTATTAAAACAACAAATATTCTGCTTCATATATCAGGTTTTTGAAGGACTATAAAATATAAAGTTAAATTGAGTTTTTGTTATTTAAAAAAACTGAAAATTTAAACGGACTAAAAATGTTGTGTTCAAACATAACTCAAACAAAGTTCAAATAACTTTTTGTTAAAAGAAATTATGGTTTGAGGAAATTTTCTAGTTAAGAATTATTTACAAGGAAGTTAAAATCAGTATTTTCAAAATTAAAAAAAATGGATAGGTACACCATAAACTGTTATAGAAATATATTAAGGGTCTACCTCAATAATAAAATATTTATCAAATAGCATAATTTAGAAATTTACCTTTAGGAAGTGATGTGATTTCGATAAATAAATGAGTTGTAATTTCTGTTGATACATTCCTTTCATTTCCACAGTAGGAACAGGTTTCTTTGTATGTTTTCAAATGATCTTCAATTTCACGTTGTATTTGAAACTCATTTTCATACACATTTAGAGATAATTTTGATGATGTCGTTTCCACTAGAGGAATCAAGCATTGGCCATTTTCACATCTACTCTTTCGAATCAACGAAGGCAATTCATTCATCATTTTGTCTACAATGCATGGAGCAGTACCAATAACGTCAATGGTTTTAAGATCAGCTACAATAGATTTAACTCTATTTTTCAAAATGATGTAAAATTAGTTTAAGTCTATTAAGATAATTTTTTTTTTTTCTTTGATCATCTTAAAGCAATATTAGAAGTCATGTTCATCGTCGATGTTCCAACCAAATACTCTCTAAATGTTAGATCACAGTTGAATTCCAACGAGAACAGACTAAACTAATGTGTATCGCAATATTATTTTTAATAAAATTAACAGTACAGCCTAAAACAGTTGTGTTAAACAATAGTTGATGATAATTATTGATAATGGACTGTCTAGACGACGACGCGCGACGCGACATTTCCTTGTTATCACGTTCATTAAGAACGGTTATTATTTTTACATTTTACACATCTATTTTTAACTTCATTGCATGGATCTATATTTATTATATTATATAAATATAATATTTTACATCTAAAATTATAAGCTTATCGATAACGATCGCCGACGCCGAGATGCACGGTCACATGCATTACTGAAAATAATTTTGTCAATAAATATTATTTCGTGTACACTGCGTCACACAATAACATAAATATAAGAATTGATCTACAAAAAATGATGTTTTCATTTATTCTTAATTACTCAAAGTTGTGATACCTAATTTATAGACTATCGGGTACACTTTTAAGACTATAAACATTAATAAATATTTAGGTTTTTTTACTTCAAAAGAAGTGGGGAGAGGAGGGTTAAGAAATTAACATAGGTAATCATAAAAAATTTAAATGCTTATGAAAATATATTTTAGGAGTATGATTGTCAACTATAGAGGCTCAATTGTGGTAAGGTAGTAATAAAGTGTATGTAATTGTAAATATAAAATTAATAATAACGTAGTATATAGGGGGGGGGGGGGTGAGGGGCGAAGCCCCCACGTTTACATATCAAGAACATTAAAGCGTATACTTAGTAAAATTAATTATAAATAAAAATAAAAATAGTATGTTAAATTATGGTATAGCTTACTGATCGTTAATTGATCATTAATAAAAGATTTGACGATAATACATACAAACAATATGGATAATATCCTGCTCTAAGTTAGTAGTTACTATGTTACTTTTTTTTATCAATTTACACACTTCACAATAAATTTTGATCATATCATAACTAAGAGTATAAAAAAAGGAGCATTGTACGTTGTTTGTTTAATTCATATCAATGCTAAAAACCAAATGCAATTAGTGTGTATCTTGTCAATATTTAAATTAATATAATGTTTTATGATATTGAAGAATACAAAATAACAAAACATGAAAAACAATTATGGACAATATTACTTAATCATACATAAATAAATAAAAAATTGTTTATTTTATGCAAATGAGTTATATCAAGCTGGCATCCGAAATGAAAATGTGTTTTTCGACCCTTTGGGGGGGTGTACAAATTTTCAAAATGCGTTTACAAATTTGTACAAATTATATAACAAATTTTGGTACCAGTTTTGAGTTTTAATTTTAACCTGCGGATGCCAGCGTAACTCATCTGTAACAGAGTAGTACCTGTTGCTTCCCACTCAATTTCATCTGTAACTTGGTTTCCATCGTTATATTCAATACATTTGTACCACTTACCTGATTGTGGCTCAAGTTGTGTGCATTCAATGTCTTCTATTACAAACGGGTTTTTGAGTATTTTTTCAGCTTCTTTCAAATTGATATTTAAACGGTTAGGTAAATAATAAATTTTAACAATATTTAAATTGTTTCATTTACTTTGATTTTTAAACATATTTAATGAGTATAATAATGGATTATTCTTTAACTTATGATGTTATAGAGAACGTTCAAATTTATATTGTATTGTATATTTGTATTTCAGCATCTGACTTAAATATTCTTGAATATTAGCTGTTGACCAAGTAACTGAACTGATACACTAGACTACAATATAATATGACAAAATCTGATCTATTGTCAGGTCGTTGCTTACGTATCAATACATTTGTTTTATTTTATAAAATATAAACAAAAGTACAAATGTGCATATAGGGCGTTTAAACTTTGTACGTAAAATGTATATACCTTATACTATATAATACGTATACACACAATTGATCCGTCATGCATGATTCGTAAAAAAAAAAAAGGACAAGTTTATGTTTATTCGGCGTTTATGTGTATAGATTTTACCATATTATGTAGTAGATAATGTATACTAATTTATTTTATGACTATCAGAACTCGTCCGCTGTTTGTATCGCACTATCTTGTTCCAGTTTAAAGAGTGTACAGAGTATATTATATTTAAAAAAAATACACTGCTTAGATGTCTAAGAACCCATCATTATTATTCTTTCTATGAATTTACGAGGTGACAGTTGTAATTATTGGCCTCCCCAATCGGAAATTCACAACAGGCATGACACTGCGCCAGTACTGGCTATACTGTCGGAGTACTGGCAGCCAATGCTGTCACCAGTACTGTCATATATCTGGGATGATAACGCTTTACCAGCACTGGTCAAGTATTGACAGTTATACTGGCAAGCTACTGGAAGCCAGTCCTGGCACCAGTACTGTCGTATATCTGGATTTATTATACTTTGCCAAAACTAATATTTCAGGACTGGCCAAGTATTGATAGTAATACTGTTGCAGTACTGGCACCAGTACTGACATATTATTGATATTCAGTATTGTGGTTTTAGCACACATAATCCTGTATGATAATGGTATTCAAATTCTGTAAAGAGTAGACTGAAAAAAAGCGCTATTTGTTTATTACTTTCTATAGTTTCTGGGCAGAACCACTAACTTCTATAACTCTTCTTTGCAAAAAAAAATAACTATTAAACAGTATTTTACTAAAATTAATACTTGATACCTAATTAAAATGTACATAAAAATGCAATTTAAAAAAATATAACGAGCAATAAAAATAATATTTTTTTTGTTTATTAATTTTAAGAATCACTGCAAAATTAGAAAAATAAAAATGTAATTTAATTAAAAGGTAGTTTTATTAGATAAAATAATAACAAAATACATTTTTATTTCGATAATCTAAGTTTTTTGCCCCCTTCTCGGTCCTTTGCTCCGGAAAACCACCTGCTAATGACACTTGCAAATTCTTTGGAACTGACATTTGGGTGTTTTGTAGCAAGAACTTCTGAAATTTTAAATTAAATATTCATTAAAAGAAAACTTGTTAAGTATACATATTTTAAGGAAGGATGAGCCTTCCTTAAGTTCATGTGTTTGCATATCAATTGTTGTATAATTTATATACTATTTTTATAGTTACTAAATTTGAATTAATATTAACTATCAAAGGAATTTTATGTTATAATCATTATACTGTTACCACTTACTGCAACTACTGACATTAGTTGTTAAATTCATTATTTATTTGAAATAAAAATTACATAATAGTATCATGATATATACTTTTTAAACCCTTAAAACCTGCGTTTCGATTATAGGTAATGATATAATAACCTTGTAAGTATTTGAATGCATAAATTGAGGAAAAGTTAAGTTTTTTCTTGCCGCTTGTCTCTCTCCCAAAAGCACTAAACTGTAGTTGGACATCTTTGGAAATGATTTTAGGAATCACTGCCATAATGTCATCATTAATTTTAGCCATTCCTTTCATATTAATGATTATAAAACATTTCTGAAAATTAATATTGAGTGAAATTTAAAGACTAAAGGTCTAAAAAAAAAGTAAAGTGTACCTAATAGGTCATGCTTCCTAATGGTATGAATCAAATTAAAAGGTTAGGGAAGAAAAATTAATTTAATTATTTTTTATGACTAACAGAATACACTTAAAATTTAATGAACAAAAAAACAATCCATTTATATTATATACATAGTATATAATTTAAACTAATAATTCTATGAAACCAAAATTATCTCCAGTGTCTACAAAGAAAACAATTTCAACAACAAAAAATTCCCTAAAGGGACCTGTCTGGTAAGAAACTAAATCTTTGAATCTTATAAGAATTAGATTAAAAAATATTAAGAGTTTCTTCTTTTACACTTGTAAGATTTAGTTTCTTACCCGAATAGTATCTTTTGAGAATTTTTTTTCCTATTGACATTTTGTCTTGGTAGAAACAGTGGACGATTCAGATAAAGATAGATCTATATTTGTAGTAAAATTATAATTACAAATGTATAACTAAAGAAACTACCATCTACTACCCTTTCTCTTACAATTATAAGACTTACCACGTTTATCACAAGAGCTTCCCCTTTTTTTTAACAATTTTTTTCCAGTAGACATTTTTTTCTTGGTAGAAGTAGTGGATGATTCAGATGACGACCGATCTATATTTGTAGTAAAATTATTAAAATCGGACAATTATTTTTTCTAATTTTCATGATTTTACAATATGAATGAAATAAATACAAACAGAAATAATTGCTTAAAGGTAAGAACACACTATTCACATGCCATGTCTTGACATACCTTTACATACCACGCCGTGGTAAGGCGTGTGAGACGGCACAGTACACATTAATACAACGCGTGTGATAGCATCGTATGCTAAAATAATTAGGTCACACACTTTACGCTCTAATTTTTGTCAGTCAGTACCATTTGCTATCGAAAGAATCAAGATCAACTTTGTGAGTGCACTATGGATTCTTCATCAAGTTCATCTGACAGTGATTGGATAGAAGAAATGGAAGAAACGGTTATCGCAAAATATATTTTAGATCAAACCTCAAAGAACCGTAGAGTTTGGGTTCACCCAATTAACAAGGAAAGGAATGAAAAAGGCATATTTATTAACTTATTTCCCCAGTTAATGAATGACCCTGAAAAGTTTCATCAATACTTTCGTATGTCGTATGATCAATTTACTGATTTACATAATTTGATAAAGGACGATATTAAAAAGCAAAACACACAATTTTGGGCATCAGTTCCATCTGAACAGAGATTTGCTGTGTGCTTAAGGTAAGTAATTAATACAATTTGATCTTTTTTCATTTTCATAAAATATATTACTATAAAATAAAGAAAACATAGGTACTTATAATATTATATTAACACGTTCACCGTCCATGTGTTAAATTAAACCAAAACTAGTCCTTTGACCCATATGTGGGTCATGTCAAACCTATTTCATCAGTCCATGACCCATATGTGGTTCATTTCATACATTTATTTCCCTGTTGATTTATTGGAATGGACTACATGCTATGAAATTCATAATAATACAGTTAGACTGAGGAGATGATAAGCTTTCTAATGATATATAGTTTTAATATGTTTGTACTTGTTATAAGCTAATAAAAATACATGCATAATAAATATAAATTATTTATTGTATATTATATTTCATTACATTTTATTCGTAAAACTAATGGATTTTGTTGTAACAAATTAAACAATAAGCAAGACCACATACTTTACAATGTGTGTTAACTTTTTTTGCTTTTTTCCAGCTTCTTCTGCACTCAACTGTCCATCTTCACGAAGACTTGAATAGCACCCATGACATCTTTTTCTTTGTATTTTTCCATTTTGTCTATCAAACTGTTCAAGAAAATGCATTGAAATATTTTTTTGAATGTTCACAGATTCTGATTTGTCTGTAACCTCTGTACACAATATACTTCTAGACAGTGATTCGGTAAATGAAAGTAAAGTTAGTTTCTTGTTTACTTGTTTGTTGAAAATAATCATACTATTTACTACTGTTATCCCAAATAGTAATTCCATAGCAACTTTTTTGTACCAAACAAGAGATTTTCGTTGTGGATTATAATAACTGATTAGTTGATCTGAAACATCGATTCCCTGTTTTGTATTATTGTAATCCAAAATCATTTTTGGTTTTGTTATTGTATTTCCTTTTCTATCTGTTTTCCCTGTATTTTGAAATTGATCTCCATGGCAAGTAGATAACATCAAAACATCTCTTTTGTCATGCCATTTTAAAATTGTAATAAATTCTTTTTGTCTTGCTATAAACTGCCCTTTTTTCAATTTTTTTTCTTTTACATCAGCTACTGGAAGCCATTTTCGATTTTTTCTTAAAATACCACACAAATCAGTTTTTCGCCAAATATAATCAAAAATAATTTTATCGAAGTGGACTAGCGCGTACTGTTTATCAATTTTCAATAGGGACTAATCAAGAAATAAACTATGAAACACGTATGAGTCACTGGACAGTGAACGTGTTAATTAAGGGACTGGTTAGAACTTTCTCCTGAAGTGTACTCGAAATGTGGTTGGTGAAGACGTAAGTTGGTGTTCAGGAGTGGACGACAGTAGTTTTGACAGTCGTAAACATAAGCCTGGCCGTTTGAATTTGTTGATGAAGAGGTAGACCAACTACCTTCACTTTGTTCTGGATGCAAACTCAAATTTTTAGTTTGTAAATGTGTTATTTGGTTTTGAACGTTGTAAAATACTGGATTGGTTTGACGGTTTAGTGCTGTGTTTTGTTGATTGACTGTTTCAACCTCCAATAAGTGAGCCAACTCTGTTTCCGAAACCTTATTACATATTTCCATACGGAGTTTAGCTTCTTTTGCCTTTGGTAGACGTTTTGCTACTTTAGCCATACTTAAGTAAAATAGCTCTACATCATCATGCCCAGAAGATTGCTTTTTTCGTATCTTTCTTTTCTTATGGCTGCGTTTTCCCTCATAATATTCACCATTTCTCCAGCGTGATCTGATCTTTTTCTTTTCATTGCCATTTCTTTTTTTGATTCAAAACTTTTTTCGAAATCTGAATTGTTTATTGTATCTGGCTGCGATTCTGCATTTAAGTTGTTGGAAGTATTACCAGTTGTATCGGAGCAAACATCAGTATTTAGTCTCAACATATCACTCGAAGAGGGACCAGTTTCTAAATTACTGTGTACTCTAAAATTCAATTTAAATAAGTTTAAAGCTTATTTCATTTTTTTATAAAAAAAACATATAATGCTGGGTGTAACAAGAAGATCTGATAAATTAAATTACTTTTGTTATAATCAATGATATATAAATTATTAACTCATGCGCTACAGGTAGGTGTACCTATAATTCAATATTATTGATTTTTTTTATGATTTTTTATTTTTATTTTTTATTTTTACACCGAATTCAAACAGTGCGGATGACGAAGTAGAGTGTTGTATCTTGGAACCAAAACCAGGTTTGTGGTATATGTGTGCGTATAATCAAAGTTCTGCTGACAGTATTGAATGACAATCAACAGCACTCGTTCGTTGCCTAATGAAAACAATTCCACAGTACTGGTCGAATACTTTTCATCCGAAAAAGCGAATTTAGAAAAAAGTGTATTTAGATTAACGAAAAAAAACAAATATGACACTGCTTTGGTTAATTATTCAGATTTGAACCCTACAGTTGAGAAATTAAAAAGAACACATATTTCTAAAAAAAATTCCATAAAAAATATTATGAAAAACCGTTTCAAACTAATAAAAAAAGATAGTAACTCTGTTTCTATTGTTTCGAATGAACAAATTGAACATGAACCCGCAGAAACACATGTCAAAAAGGTACAACAAACATTATGAATTATTTTTCTTATAATTGTGTTGTGCCTAAATTTATATTTTTTTTTCAAGCTACAATATTGTAGACCATATTTAGGAGATGAGGGTTCCCTTCCGGGAGGTTCTACCCCTGTGCAGTCTACAGCCCAAATACTACAATCCGCTCTGAGTGCTCCGACTTTATCACAATTCAAGTACGTCCTTCTGATTTTAAGCACTTCTAATATCAATGCCATCACACATTTACATATAGCGGTCGAATTTAAAGTTTTTAAACGCCGTGGTTCGACATACATTACGTTAATTGACTTATTTTTGATCTTGAAGATATAAAACACTGATTTTTTTTAGAAATGAAAATAAAGAAAAAAAATATGTATAAGGGAGTAAGTAAAAAATATTTATAGGCTAGTTATAAACTCCGAAAGCTTGATAGAGGATGTCGAAAATAATTCGTGTTAGCAGTTTAATTCCATTATTAACAAGCATATTGGAGGCAAGCGAATTAATTTTACTCAAGGTAATAATTATCAAACACCAGTACAAGCTGCTATTGTCGCATATAATTCGAAAAATTACACGCGAACAATACACAAGAAAATTATGCTTAAAATCCCTGGTCAATTATTTAAAACTATTATCTGTACATATTATATAAGTACCTACACTGTAATAATATAATATATTTACAATAGGAACATTTGCTAAACTGCATTCGAATAATATTGACCGTATACGAAGTAATACAACAATGAGACGATGAAAACTTTTTACTGTTGCAGCTTTGCGCTCAAAACCCAAACGAAAATATAATGCGCCGGACAAAGACTATGGCTTAGCAGAGCCTTTGGATAATGTCCAAAGTCTCAGGCCAGAAGATTTTGCTGAAAAAAAAAATTTTTTTTAGAAAAACTGTCAGAAGTAAACAGAGACGAAATAGAATTAATAACTAGAGAGCAAAGTCAAAGCGACACATGGAGAAACGAGCGTCGGAAAAGACTAACAGCGTCAAATTTTGGAGAAATATGTAAAATGAGAGAAAACACTAGCTGTAAAATCAAAGTGCATTATCTTTTATATAAGTCTTCGACAAAGTGTAAGGCAAGGACGTATGAGATTTGGTGACCTAAAAAATTAGATACAAAAAATAACAGAAAAAAGGTAAATGACATAAAAACTAAAAAGAATGACAGTAAAAAATTATCTTAATAATTTTAAAATGTATTAATTATGTATTTAAAAAAACACTCATATTATTCAAAGGTATTAACTTGCATGAGGAATACAAATTATATATTGAACAATAAAATGTGTTTTCGCCGATATGTATATTATTATTTACAATAAATAAAATAAAATTGTAATATTAAATAATTAATATTAATCTCATACCTAATATTAATATTAATTATTATTAAACTATGTAGGTTATAGTTCACAGTATATAATAGATGTTTGTAAACAAACAAAATTACCTATGCTTAAAAAACCCCGAATTTTGTGCTTATAGAAATTAAAAATATTCGCTGGATATGAAATACATTCATAAGTCGCCATAAATCATCAAACATATAATTTTATATTTTTTTATAATAGATTATAAGTGCAAGTCAGAATGGACTAAATTACGAAATTGTTTTCTAAATGCTATTAGAAGACGTAGAAATACTACAAGTGGTCAAGGAACTAAGAATATTCCACCTTAAAAGTATTTCCAACAAATGGAATTTATAATGCCATTTTTGGAAAACCGAGAGTAATATATATTATAATTTATAAAAGATAAATATAATATAGAGGGTGTAATATACTGTATAGGAATAACTGACAAATGAAAAAACTTTTTTTCTAATCAATATTTAAAATTTTTTTTTTTGTTCTATATAATTTACAGACGCTTTCGATGTACGTACCTATACCTAAAAAATTGTAATTTTATTTTTTAATACAGAAAATAAATAAATGATACCTGATATGAGATAATTTCTGAATGTTACATTTTTATAAAAAAAAATCATGCTTATCGTGCCATTTTATAATAAGGCTAACCTAATTACTGTCTACTTTTTTATAGTTATACCAAACACCAAAATCTATTTTGCCAAAAACAAATTTTGCGTAATAATTCCTGTATTTACCTACCAATTTTTTTTTTTGTTTTTTTTCCCCGGTGCTTTCGGAAACTACTGGGAAATTTAAATTATTACTTTCCGAATGTGTCAACTAGATTTACTTGGGAAAATATATTTAAGTTGATAATTAAGGTATTATTTCGACTACTTACCGCGTAAAATAGAATTTGGTTTACACCGAAGAAATATCTAAAACAAATTATCCTAATTATTATTATATTGAAAAAAATGTACGAAAGAAGGGGAATCAGATACATGTTAAATGGGTGGGATTTAACAATTCTCATTATTCATGGATAAATAAGAGGGATATTAAAAAATAGTTCCAGTGGTTGTTCGAAAGTGATTCTGTTCGGTACAGTGAATTATTATTTCAAAATTCCGTAAACTAACCTAACCTATAATATGTCATCAGCTATTTTGGATATACATTGCATTCTCGGAGTGAATAATAATAAATACTCTTCTTTAAAACAAGACGCAAAAAGTCGGAGTGTTAACAGTTGGTTAAAACGTTTGTATCACGGACTATCATTGGAATACGGTGATGTTGAATACACAAAAATACAAAAAATATTTGATTCGTTCAAATTCAACAGAATTTACGTCAAAGGTTTGGAGAAACTAACGATTATCAACGAGTTTATGCCACACGCCATCGTCTTCAACTTGGAAAACTCAGAATGTCCTCGGCTTTCTCAATTGAAAGGAGAAACACTACTATGCTGTATTTTTCATATGGATTTTAATCCTCATCACTGTACATTGTATAAAGTATTTGCATTAAAAAAATGGTATGTTAATAATGTTAAAGATTGTATTCTATATTTTTAATAAACAATAATAATAATATTTTAACATTGGTGTGTTTTTTATTTTTTATATTACATGGTATAATTATTGAAAAGAAAATACATGATAATAATAAATTATATATTATGTACACAATATAACGGTTTTTAACATTTAGTTATTCAAGTACCCTCATGGTAACGTTTCTATTATGTCACTTTCCGAATACATAACCATTCGTTTATCGTATTCCATTTTGAAAGTTTTTGATGTAAATGTGGTTGCAATACATCATCTGGATAGTGCCTCGTTTGCTTGTACCCTGCGTGCTTTCTCCATTTACAACTCCAAATTTCTTCAACTTGATACCCATTTCCTTTCAATTAAGTTGTCCGTCTTATTGTGTTGTTGTATAAATTGGACATAGTGTTTTTATTAACAGGGTTTATATTATTGGGGTTAAAGCAATCCGGACAGCCATGATACTGATAAACTTTTTTTCCGATTCATCAAACCGTCGACGCACCACATATGACGGCCTCCCCACCGTTTAAAGCATGCTTTATAGTTTTATTTCCATTTAATATTTTGCTTTTCAACCATTTGATTGATTCGTCTGAAAATTGTTCTCTTTTGAAATTTTTAACGACTGCTATAGTTGAATTTGATAAGTCATTCTGTCGATAAATTGCCATACATACACTAGCAATTGTTATGTATTTAAAGGGGTCAATGTTGCACACATACAAAAATTGTTTTCTAAGTTCTAAACATCCTTTTCGTAGTATGTCAACATCCGAATTACAATATTCTTCCAATTCGTTTTGGAAATCAAATACATAATTTTTATTTGTCATTTCGTCATGCCAATTTATAAATGCGCTCGCTGTTTCGTCACCATAGAATTATAACCGTAATATGATTTGTCCGGTAAAGGCCCTATATAACTTTGATTTTCCGGAGTGTTGAAAAAATGTGGAAAGTATCCTTTTTTGCTTCTGTAAGTCCTAATACAAGACTGTACAAAGTTATGGCTATCGATAAATTTTATATTTAGACCCCCCTATTTTATTTCAAGCATCATTATTTTTGTACCGTTCCGAATTATTTCGTACTTAACTGTAGGCATATGTTTTAAAATGTACTGTATCATATGCTTTTGAATTATGCGCTATGTATGTTGTTCCTTTCTTTTCTTTACTCAGTGCCCATTTACAAAATTTATCATTAGCCGAGCCCCCGTCATCCGTAGAAAATACAAATTTGTTGCCTAGAAAGTCGTGAGAAATAGCCATATTAGGTTTGTGTGTTTCTGTATTTTGCTGCGCTTCATAATCAAAAAATATATAATTGGTTGTGAACGTACAGCCATTCCGTTTTTCTGACGATTGTTCGTTACAAACACAGGCTTCCACACAGTAACCTCCTTTTCCTATTTTCCGTTACATAAAACATTCATGTTGACATAATTCGATATTTTCTTGTTTACAATTATCACATTTTCCATATCCGCAAACCCTTTTGTGCGTGCGGTCATTCCTCTGTACGATTAAATTACATCCACCACATTTGTATTCTTTATTGCAAACATTTCTATGTTTTCTTAAACATTCGACATCAACACAGTAACGATTGCACTCTGGGCAAAAAATTTTTCCTTTTCTGAAGTTATGGATATGATAGTTTTTTTTACACAGATTACACTTTAACCCGGGTCCTTTTTTGAAACGTGTTTACGGTTATTATTATACCACGTATCACATAACTCACAGTAGTACACACGCTCCTTAAACGACGGCATGGAATAAATTGTATGAAAATGATCATTTTTTTTTAATAGGTAAACCTTAGTTCTATTTTCTTTACCCGAATAGTCGATTTCTCAATAATTGTCTACATTTACGACTTTCACTTGAATGTTTAACAATTTTTCGATATTTTCTATATCGCGGTAGTTAAACGGTCTGTTATCATATATTTCTAATATTGTTGACACAACTCTTTTGTCAGCCGTGTTTGTATATTATTTCTACCATACCGTAGGTGTTTTATTTATCTATCGGTTAATTTATGTCCCAATATGACGTCGGTCTTGTACAATAATCCCACTATAATAGCACGAGGGCAACATAATTCATCGTGATTATTAATTTGTATTACACATCTTTTGTTTTTGATAAAAAGATCCAAGTATTCCCAACAGGGGCGGATCTTGGATATTTTGATAGGGGGGGCACATATAAATTATATAATGATTCTTTGATGATATAATTAATAATACATACTCTTATTTTTAAACAAAATTGGTAATAATAATAATAATGATAATAATAATGTTGATTACATAATATCACATACCATATAATAATAATTTATACATATATGTACATTGGTAATATTTCCAAAAAATGTAAAATTCCATCATGTCTTTCGACCCAACGTGTTTCACACAACTTTTTAGCTTTTACTGCTTTTTGATGTGGAAAAAGTTCTGTAATTTTTTCACTCAAAAGTTGAGTTCTTAAAGCAGATTCCCTTAAGAAGTTATAAATATTTGTTATTATTCCGACTGTGTTGCGAATTGAAGGTACAGTGCTTGCTTTACTGAGCACTAAATTTAATCTGTGGTTGGCACAGTGAGTATAAAATGCAAGAGGCTGTAAACTTGCAATTCGAGATTGTACTCCTTTAAACGCACCACTCATATTCGCGGCACCATCATATCCTTGTCCTCGAAGCAGAGCAAGATCTAAATTTTTTTTCTTTTAATATTTGTATAATGGTGTCAGCTAAATATTCACCAGTTACATGTTCAACCTTTGTGAATCCAAGAAAATGTTCCCGTATTGAGCATGTGTCCGAATCAAAATACCGAACACAAAATGAAAATTGTTCAGAAATACTTACGTCAGTCGTCTCATCAGCTAAAATACTATAAAATTTTGAAATATGAACTTTTTGAATTATTTTATCACTTATAACATTTCCGCAGCAATCAATTAAATCATTTTGCGTCGTCTTACTAATATAGGTAGTATTTTTTGTTGCAGATTTGAAATGCTCTTTTAGAATTTGATCTCCAGCATTAATACGAAATTCTAATAAAGCCTTAAAATTTCCTTTTTGATTTTTGATATCGTCATCAACAGAATTTATAGAACCATCATCTCTATGACCGCGTAAGGATATATTTTGTAGGCCACAAAATAGTATGGTTTCAATAATAGGGATTAATTTTTGCCTATTTTGTTCAACTTTACGTGTCATAGCAGTGTCTAATGTTGTTTCTATATTTTGTATTTTTCCATTCATAACACTTATGAAATTATCAGATTTAAAAACACAATTCTTATGGTAGTCATTATTTTGATGGGCCTTAAAATTTTCTTTTGCTTTTTTGTAAAGAGATAATGGTATTGTAACTAATTTTCCTAGTTTTACACGACTACGACCTCCCTCATCGCTTCCAAATAAAACACATATTCTACAAAAAGCTCCTCCGAGTTTTTGGCTATAAGACAACCAGGGATACTCATTTATCCAGTGAAGTTTAAAGGAACGATTTTTATCTCCTTGAGAAATTAGAGGAAAAATAAAATTTTCATGTGGAATCCACGGATCACGTAAAATATCATAAAGTTCGTCGTCTTTTATTTTATTAAATTTAAAACCTACATAGTTGCCAATATCTCTTGTATTTGAAATTTCAGTAGCAGTGGAATGAATTGAGTTGGATTGATCGTCTTCATTTTGGGGCATAATTTCATTTTCAGACTTTTTGTGTACAATATTATCATCTAATTTTGTTTTTTTAAAAAACGTTAATATATTTGTATTCTGACGTTTCTTCTCCATGATTTGGATTTATACGTATTATAAGTTTTAATCCCAAATAAAAATAAATCTAAAAAATACAAATAAAGTTCTATTAAAGAATGTATGAAAGAAAATTACAATTTGGTTAAGCTATTTTTAAATTAATAACTCGATAGTTTTCTATAGGTATGATTAACGATTAGCAGCCGACAATGACGAGCGTACACGCAGTTAATTTTAAAAAATAGAAATAAACTACCCAATATATTAGTATATTTTACCGTATGGACGACGCTGCCTGTCGTCCAAAACTTGAATACATATAAGATGTATAAGCGTCAATAGACAATAAATATAAACATATAATGAAATTAAAAATATAAACTTACATTTAGCGTTGAAGCGTAGCCTTTCGTCTGTAGCAATTTCACAATTACACTATTATTTTATAAAAATTATAGTGTTATAACTTATAACAGTGCTGTGTGCTTGTGTGCAGTACGGCCAGTACGAAATTAAATTGTAAGTACCTATACCACGTCGTTGTCGCGGCGTCGCAGCGGTGTCGCGCGTTAAGATAACGCAAGACGTGTGCTCCGGGCCTAATGGTTATAAATAGAGATCGATAAGATACTAAGCTGTAACTCCTTTTATCAGTTTAAATGTACCTAATTAATGATTTTACTAGTAGGTAAAAGGTAGTATTATTTTTATTTACAACTGTATTTTTATTTATATGATACTCGTAGTAACATAAAAAAAATGTTGATAGAAAATTGACAGGGGGGCACGTGCCCCTGTGCCCCTCCCCTGGATCCGCCACTGATTCCCAAAATGGTTTATGTTTACCACCTTTAGTCATTATAATCACTTGAAAACTGAATAGCGTTTCGTTAATGTTCACAGATTGATCAGATGTTAATATACTACACATTTTATTTAAAATTTTCCGTCCCGAGACATCGGACGTCATATTGCCTGTAGATATTGGTGAAAAAAACTTCGCTCTGTCTGGGTGCATATTAACAATGTCACCATCAGTAAAATTTGTAATTTTTTTAATATTTGATATCATATTTTCTATTCCATCCTCCAATAGTGCATTTAAACTAACTATATCTAAATTCCCCGGTACAGGTTTTAATGTGATACTGTAATCAATCATATAGGCATTATATTTTTTTTTAAATTTATTTTTCTTATTATGAATTTTGAACAAATTTGACTCTAAGACTGAAGTTTCAGCTACCGGTTCTGTGAGTTTCGCTTTTTTTGTTCCGACCGTTGAGTCAATGTGTACACGCTTACCTAAAAAGTATACATAAATATAATATAAGCTTTTCATAAAAATGTTAAATAAATATTTTTGATAGACGGTCCCGCTGGATTATTCTCCACAAAAATGTTGGGTGCTACTTCAAACATTTCCTGTTGTTTGGCGTTAGCTAAAACAATTAATATTGTTATAATAATATTATGTATCTATGTGGTTTATAGTAGTTTATCATACTTTTACATAATTCATTAGTTTCGGCCTCATCCAACAATTTAATACATAATTCATCGTCACTGTCCTCGAACAATAAATTATTGTCATCTAATGAAAACCATAAATATTTTTATTTTTGACACTAAATATATATAAAATGAATCATACTTTTACATAGTTCATTATTTTCGCCCTCATCCAACAATTGAACACGTAATTCATCGTCGCTATCTTCAAACGTTATATCATCTGAAAAATATTGAATATTATAATACTCAATTATAAACAAACATGTAATTATTACTTATAGCTACAGGTGCTGCTGCTGGTACTGCTGGCTGTTCATTAATGTTTAAAATACCTAAAATAGAACAATACTACATTATTTCGAACTTGAACACAGATATCACTATAGCAAATTAATGTTTACTAAATTTCATAAAATAGTTGATTTTTTTTTTTAAGAATGTGCGATATGATAATTATGTTGATGACACTATAACCATGCACTATTGCACATACGATTGCATAATATACTAAACTCCTTAATACGATCAGAATACATGTGACACATGTGTCAGTTGTCGTGTTATCTAATGATAACATTCTTATAACGTAAAAATAAACAAAAAACGTGAGAAACAGAATATGACTTGTTTATTTACATACCAGTTATCTAATAATACTTATAGGACGATAAAAGTAAATGAAAAACGCGGGAAACAGAAACCGAATGCAAAAATTTGTCCGTGTGTTCTGAATAGTAGCATCTATATATAAGATATAACCAAATAATTTATAATCATAATATCAATAATGTAGTATTTGCATTTTTGCAATGGTGTATGTACTAGTCTCATGTAACATTAATTATTACAAACATTATGCTGAAAGAAATTTACTCACCGTGAATACTTTTCATGTTTGATGTAAACATAATATCTACAATACATCTCAGTGTACTGGCAGTATAGTTTGTCAAATATTACTTAAAACAATTAATTTTTTCAAATTAAAAAACGTTTTATAATTTTTTTTTTAAATGGCATACAGTCAAGCATCTACTATAAACACACCTGACATTTCCATAGGTTTCATCGACTTTTTAACAAATGGACAATTTGATGATAAGTGTAATATTATATTATAATTAAAACATTATGTATATATATTTATATATATATATATATTTGTAGCTATCAAATACACCTAGAAGGGCCTATTAAAATAATTTATTAAGCCAAGAAGCAAATATTTTCGTTTGACGAAGTTAGTATGACAAAATATTGTATAATATATTGTAATTTATTTATTTATTTACGGAATAAATCCATTTACAATATTAATATATAGTGTACAGTATAACAAAACATATGATGAATATTTAGTTTAGTGATTACATAATATTTAAACCTAGATATAGTATAAGTAATAGTTTACAATACAGTAAATATAATTACATTTAGACTGAATTAACAGTGAACATATTAAAAACATTGAAACAAAACAAAAAATACATTTTAAATAATCAAACCTTAAATGCTGATTTAATAATATTTATATTACAAAAAAACAAATCTAAGTTAACTGAATTTGCAATAGACATCAGTGAATTTATTGGGGAGGAAAAAGAATAATTGGTTCGTATATTTTTTAAAGTGAATAAATCGTTATTTCTAGTTAAATTAATTTTTGCTTTAAAATTTAGTCTTTCTAGACTTCTAGTATTTCTTGGCATTCAATTTTGTTATTTAATAAATTAAAAAGAAAAATGTAAGCTAGATATTTTCTACGATTTCTTAAAGTAGGTATGTTGAAAAAACCAGATACTCCCTCATAACCTGAATGTGGATGGCGTTCTACATTACATTTGTAGGATAAAAAGCGTAAAAAAGAATTTTGAACGGAATCAAGAGTTTGATTTAGAATTAAGGAATTAGGAGACCAAATAAAAGCAGCATATTCTAGTTGAGAACGTACAATAGAAAAATAAATGTTTTTTAATGCGAATGAGATTGTTAAAATTTGAACATTTTCGTTTTAAGAATCCTAACTTCGAAGATGCTTTATTTTTTATTTTATTGATATGTTGTTTAAAATTCATTTTTGTGTCGAAAAATACACCTAAATCATTTATTAAATATACACGTTGGATTTCAAGGTTTAAAAATTTGTAATTAAAATCAAGAATGGTTTTTTTTTGAGAGAATGAGATAATTGAACATTTATTTATATTTAGTTCCATGCCGTTATTTGTGCACCAATCGCAAAATGCGTTTAAATCTGATTGTAACTTCAAGGCATCAGAAACGGAGCAAATAGTTTTATATAATTTAGCGTCATCAGCAAAAAGTAGAATATTTGTATGTTTTAGTGAAGAAGAAATATCATTTATGTATAATAGAAATAACAGAGGAGAAATGTGGTCTCCTTGTGGTACCCCGGATGTTATAGAAATTGGATTTGAGAAAAAATCATTATATTTTACAATTTGAAATCTTTCTGTTAAAAATGAAGAAAACCATGATAATAGAGGATTTTTTATACCATAATGATTTAATTTAGATATTAATAATTTATGATCAATTCGATCAAAAGCTTTCTTAAAATCAGTATATATCACATCTTGTGTATTCATATTGAAGGATTCAAAAATGGTTTGTTTGAATGTGGCTAAATTAGTAATGGTTGATCGTTTAGTAAGGAAACCATGATGTTCTTTGATAATAATGTTTTTTAATATAGGGAATAGTTTGTCATTAATTAATTTTGTGAATATCTTAGGTATGATTGATATTTTTGAGATAGGACGATAATTTAAAACGGATGAACGATCTCCTTTTTTAAATAACGCGGAAATATAAACTATTTTAAAAAATGATGGAAAAGTTCCAGATGATAACGATTGTTTGAATAAGTAGTGAATTGGATATGATAATATGAAGCGGCAATTATAAAGAAATTTAGGAGATATATTATCTGGACCTGGACAAAGATTTATATTTAGATTGTTTAATTCGTTGAAAATATCCATTAAAGAAATGTCGATATTGCAAATATTTGGTATTGAATTTGAAAAGTTATGTTTGTAATCAGGATTTATTAAAGGTGATGTGTAAACACTTGAAAAATATTCTTTAAACATGTCTACTACGGACTGTCCATCGCTTGCCTCCTTGTCATTCAATTGCATTAAATTTGGAAGGTGATTATTAGGTTTTTTATCGTTAAAAAATTTCCAGAAGTATTTGGGATTTGATATTACATTATTTTGAACATTTTTTAAATATGTAGAATAGTCTATATGTCTTAGATTTTTGCATTTAGTTCTTAGATTTGAACATTTTATGTAATTTGAATAAGATTTAAAATATTTAAAATTATAATGAGCTTTTTTTTTGATTAATTAGTGATTGAAGTTCATTACTAAACCATATAGGATATGAAGAGTTGCGTTTAATGTAAGTTGGCACAAAGCTATTAATTATGTTAGATAATAACGAGTAGAATAATGAAATATTTGATTCTATATTATTTTCTAAAAATATATCCAACCAATTAATCGACGCCAGTGATAAATGTATTTGATAGTAATTTGCTTTTTCCCAATTATATACAATTTCATTATATTTTAAATCTTTTAATTTTAAAAGTGAAACAACACAACCTATTTCAAGCGGAGGGTGATATAAATCAACATTTACTACAGGAAACTTATTTAAAATTAAATTAATAGAGTTATTGTTTGATATAACATAGTCAAGAATATCATTTTTTGAATTACAAATATTATTAAATTGAAACATATTTAACAAGGAAATGTTGTCGAAAAAGAAATTTTTTGTATTTGTTGAAATGGCTGAGGGAATATTAAAATCGCCAACTGCCAAGTAAAATGATATCTGAGTTGGGATAGTTCTAATATATATCGTTTATTATTTTAAAATATTTTGAATATACTTCTATAGCTGCTTTGTTAGGAATATAAATTGAGCTTATAATAACGGTTTTATCTTCAAATTTAATTAATACAATAACCATTTCTAACGTATTATCGGATATATTAATACATCGAGAATATAATTTGTTATAAACAGCGATAAGTACTCCGCCATCTCTAGTAAGATTACTATTGTAAGTATTTCTATCACATCGAAAAATATTATATTCACTAAAACCTAATTCTGAACTATTTATATTGTTAGATAACCAGGTTTCAGTAAAAGCATAGACGTTGAAGCAAGATAAGGGAATGCGGGAATTTAACATATGGGTTTTTGTGTTTAAGCCACGTACATTTTGATAATAGATGGAAATAGTAAATGGATTTGACTTTACATGTTTTTTGAGTTAATAGTTTGTGGATTACCTTTTATGTATTTAATTATAATATTAGTTTCTCCTTTTTCGCGACGTGATTCGAGTTCTTTCCGAAGTAGTGCCATTTGTTCTCTTTGTTTGATTGTTCGATCTGATGAAAAACGTATGTCCTTAAAATCCGGAGAATGACGTAGACTTGATTGTGCACGTAATGTTTCAAAGACAGATTTTGTATCCGCAAGAGTTATTTTTATCGGGCGTGTTCGTTCTGAAGGTTTTCCTAAACGGTTGAAATTTATAGGACTATAGTCTACCTTCATTTCTTTGAATATAAGTTTCAAACTGTCACCATCGGATATAGGATTTTGTGTGTTATTTAAATTTTCTGGTAAGTTATACAAGATTTTATTTTGAGCTCTTGATTGTCTATCAGTTAATTCATTTAATATATTTAATTCATCAAATTGAGTTAAAGTAGTTTTTTCGATTTCTATTAATTTGTTCTCAAGTTAAGAAATTTTAGTTTTTAAAAATGAATTTTCAGTAGCTAATTTATTTATTTCAGTAGAAAGATCATCAAATCGTTTATTAAAACTTTTTAAAGTTTTATTTTGTTCATTTATTGAAGTGATAATTTTATTTTGTGTAGACTTTACCTCATTTACAGATTTTAATATAGAATCTAGTTGATTTTGCATTGTTGAAGACATAGAATCTAGTTGATCTTGCATTGTTGAAGACATAAAATAATGATAAAAAAGATAATTTATAAAATAGTAGACATAATACGATATCATTTATCGATATCGATAAATTATGCACTGCACAACATAGTCGTATGGCTACTGTCAAACAACTGATATGAACAACTAATACATACCTTACAACCGTTATATCCTATTATAGACTGTAAACGGCGTTAAGCGTGTATCTGACAATCTTAACAATAAACGCGATCGAACAAATGGTACCTATGTTCATTTTCTTATTGTTTTTATGAATTAAAAATATTTACTATCATAGATGGACAAAATGATAACGACACATGGAATGGCGAAGATTCTAAAGACTGTGACAAAGTACGTCTAGATGCACTGGAAAGATATATTTGGGGTGAAGACTTCATGGATGACGAAAAAATGCTGTTAGAATCTAGTATTTAACACTTGTTATATATTTGTAAAACAAAAATTCATAAAACTAATAAAGATACATCATTTTTTAATTTATCTATATGTACATAAGTATATATATATATTCATAAATCTTCATCAGATGTTATATCCGGAGAAAACACTTCAGACATTGTTTCGTCATCACTACTATAAATATTTTAAATGTTAGAAAATAATAATAATAAAAATAATAATATTAAATTCCCATTACAAAATGTTGTTCTGTGTTTTCTGTACAGGGATTATTCACCACATTTATAGTAGCGATGCCTAAGATGTCATCAATCATTCTAAAAACATCGTCTATGTCAATGACAGCAGGTGGGACTGGTTCAACACCAAATATTATGATGAAATTATGATGATTATGATAATATTAAACTTACGGTGTAAATAAAAGTGGAATCTCAGTTTCGTTTTCAAGTCGACGAACAAATCCAAGTGTATTAATAAAATAATAACAAAACACTACTGCTAAATTGTACATGGTAAATAGGACGTGAACCTTTTTGTATAAAATTACGTACATAATTGATGTATTCTCGTGCGTGTGATGAGACAAGGTACTAGCTACCAATAATGAAGATTGATTATTAAATACTAAACAATACGATACTTTATTGAATAAAAAACAAAAACTGATCCGATGTAAAAACACGACGGAATTGAAAAAGGTTATTTGGATAATAATAATTAATAAACGAAAGATCCTGCGTTCACGCAAAGGAGTAGTAATGAGCTCTCGCGAAAACTGCCAGAGGAGCCGTGTGCTGGATTCTCTTCCCTAGAACGGACTGTCCTGGGTCGGACGACGGGCATTCGCCGTCGGCCGGCGCCCAGTACTCGGGGAAGGTATTCAGCTGACCTGACAGTTTAGGGGCCGAGAGGTGTCATGTACGCCAGTGCGTTCCCACGGTCGAACAACAGTATTGCATCATTAATTTGTAATAAAACGTACAGTTAATAATATAATGTATACTGGACACTTAGTATGAGTATCCAGTTACTACATCTCCCCCAGCGTTAGATGGAGCAGCCCCTGCGACTACCACCTACTAAAATTAAAATTCTAAGTTAAACATAGAACTTAAATTACGGGTGCATGGTTTACAAAGTTTACAACCAATGCTTTAATATCCTTATGCTATATATCTTATGAAAAATAAAAAAAAAAAATAATAAATGAATATAAAAGGGGTACATCATCATTGTACATAATACTTGGGATATTTATTAAATATAAATATATAAATTTTTTTTTTTTTTACACCGAAGTTGTTTGAGTATTTAGCTCTGGGTGGTACATTTTTGGAGTCTTAGCTTTTAACCGACAGTAACAATAAAATGATATTATCAGAGTAACGAGGCTGCTAACCAAAACACTGATAACTAAAAATAAATAATTATACTTCCCTACTTGAACGTTTTTGTTTTCCAAAGCATTAATTTCGCTTTCAATGTTTTCTAGTGACTTGGCCTGTCGAATTAAATCAGTGATTCTAGCTACATTAGTAGGTTCGCTAAAATTATATTGAGAAATTAATTGTTGCTGGTTTCTTGTTATTGTTTTGACTAAAGGATACGTTCCGACCAGAGGATAGTAAAATTTTAAAGACATATTTTTATTGATAGTTTGCGATGAAATCAAAATTGTTTCCTTTGTGAATGCCCTACACTGTTCACTCATAACGATTTGCCCTAAGCCATTCAATACAACTTCAGTGGGTTCATCTTGCTTACACTTAATTGACATTTGGTCATTACTAGCTAAAAATATCCATGCATTTTCTGCACTTATTCTAATAAACAAAGAATTAATCAATTTTACATATCTAACGGGGCACAACGATTTAGATGGACTTTTTCCTAAAAGAATTTGCAGCTCACACATCTGGTTTCCCATTGTATGCATTGGTTGATTGTGATTACAATAATATATTTCTCCTAAAATTTTGCATTCGAAAATTTGATGCTCTGAAATTGTAAGAAATCTTTGTTTGTCAATACTAAGAGCTAAATAATCTACAGTATTCGTTACAATGGCATACACATCTAATTGCTGCTTAATCGGAATAGGGATGACATTATACAGTTTGTAACGGGTAAGTTCTACTAAGGGAATTCGCTGTATAAAAATAAGAATTCCATCTGAATAAATCACCGAAATTTGAATTAATTTTTGCAAATTGGCAACGCTGAATTTCTCCAATGAAATTGGTAACCTGAGATCTGAAGGGAGATAAAGGCTAATTTCTTGTAACTGCTGAATATACTGTTGAGTGGTCATCAAGCTTGGGTGCAGTTGCCCCTGCATTGCTGTGTTTACTATATTCAAAAGCTTTTGTGTTTCGAAAGATTGTTGTGTCAGCATTAAACCAATGACAGTAGCATATTCATTTAACATTTCCTGAATTTTTAGGTCGTTGAGATCAGTCTGAATCCCGTTCACTACATCATAGAGTTCTCTTTGTAAATTGTATATCAGGAAAAACAACATGATCGAAATACTCCCCTTCTTGGGTACATTTTGTACATGAAGAATAACCACTATGTCCCTTAATTTTGAGTATACTTGCTTTGGCAACAGCATCAAATAGTAACATTGAAATTTTAAAACTAAAATATTTATTTCTTATGTTTATACCATTTAATGTCAATTTAACAGCTTCATTTACAAACTCTTCCAAAAAATCATTGAAATCAGAAGGCTTGTCATATCTGTGATAGATACCAACACAAAAAATATTTGAAGGCAATAAAATATCAATATTAGTCACCAAACATAAAATTGGATACACTTGGCTTGATGATGAATCGCTAAGTGGCAATCCATCAATATTTATAGCAACATTAATAATATTAGGAATATTGCATACTTCAATTTTTTCTAATATATTAACAAGACTCTTTTCTAGACCGAAATGGTAATATTTCCCTGGTTTAATATTGCGCAAAATTGTTTTTCTTGGTGTTTGTAAAAAAGTTCTCGGATCTTTAGGAAGATTTTTCAAGTCTGGCATTTCTTTTAAAATGAATAATAAATTAAGAAATTGGCATTTTTGAGTTATCAATCAAAGAATCAGAATCCATAAAAATTTCTGGTGATTTGAATTTTGGGACTGATGAAACAAACACTTTATTACTCGTCTTATTATTTTCAGGGTTTTCAGGTTGAGATAAAACACTAGTGATATCGGAAACATTATTTTCTATAATACAAGAATCATCTGACACTCCTATGGACTGACTTTGTATGCTGGGTTGTGTAATAGATGATGCTGCATTATTGTTCATAACATTATCTAAGCTTTCAAGTTGCTGCCTAATATTTTTATTAAATTGAGATTTTGAAAATAGTCTCATTTTTTTATTAGAATTATATTTAGTTGATTCCATAGTAAATTTGGTAGATTTACTCTATAGATACCAGCCCACCTAAAAAAAAGTCATATTATAAGTTTATACAACTATAGGTATGTACTATGTACCTATATATTTTTTTAAATCATTTAACTAATAACAAAAGTTTCTTTTAACAACAATCTGCAAATAATTTCATTCGGTAGAATGTGATCTGTTACAACATTACAGGATGGTGATCTACCAATACTTAGTTTAAGTAATTCATCACTTAATTCAAATGCATATAAATAATAGCTAAGTAAGTAAAATGTATTTTTCATTTCTTATTAAGTATTAGTAAAATTAATCAAATTATTGTCAAATATAGGTAATTCATTAAAAATAGTAAATACAGTTACCTACATACTTATAATAATTACAAAATATAAGTATTTTCCTGTGAGACACAGGAAATAGGATAATGCGGTTTAGTTATTAGAACAAAGGGGGGGATGTCTCTATGGTGGAGTCGGTCCGGTGCAATGACCACACAGAGCTCACATCAATCGGTACCAATATTATTCTTGTAACTAACTTAATATTAATCGACGTCCGGTGATGAGTGAAACGAGGCGACGGCGGATGAATCACACGGTGGCCTCTCACACGATACCTGTAGGCTGTATTGTTGGCGACTTTGGAATACTCTGTAATTGTATCGAGTATTTCGTTTTTTGCTTCAATTCCAAATGCTCAAATTGGCAGCGACGGTCACCACACTTGACAGGATTATGGTGATGATATAAATAATAATAATAAACAGCGAATAGCCAGTGTTGTAACTCACGGTTTTTATTGAGCTGAACAATACCAATCACGATAGTAATAATAATAACGACATTGGTAATAATAATTGACCGGTTTTGCGCCGCAATGGCAACGAGATTTGAGTTGAACAAAAATTTGTATGTAGCAGCAATAGCCGCTTACGATGGTATAAAATTTGACCAGACAAAAAAAAATAATTTTGCGCAGTAATAGCGGAAGACGGAAATAATAAAAAGGAAAAGAAAATATGATAATCATTCATAAGTCATACCAAGGGCGTTGGCCGAAAAAAAGAGATTAAAAAGAAAAACAGTACCTACAACTAAAAATGATGATAATAATTGGCGATAATCGCGATCCAAAAACAAAGAATTTAAATATACGAAAAAAGAACGATGATCATAATAATACTAACAATAATTATTATTAATGAATACGTCGAAATGACGTATGGTCGAAGAAGAGTTGAAAAAGGTGATAACTGATAACTGACCGCGTCGTGCTCATTAGCATATCGCAAATGTATATGCAATATTATATGCATAGTGTGCGGGATCAGAGCAAACAAACACGTTTATTATATTATACTATTTTTTTCAATAATTCTACAATTTGATCATTATTTAACATTGTATAAATGTAATAAAAAATGTATTATAATTAATCATGGATTTTATATTTTTAAGCATAGTCAACTTGCTACAATTGGAATTTTAGAATCTTTGAAAGATTGTCTTGTGGTCATTATTTCTCGGGTTAATACTAACGATTCAGGTATAACACTTTTAAATGTAAATAAATAATAAATATCATATTTTTTTTAAAGTGTGCCAGAACTACTACTGTTCTATTGGGCGTATGTAAATTCCGCCCGAAATGAACTACAGGTAAAATAAGGTACATGTAAATTCCGCCCGAAAAAACTATAGGTGAAATAGGTACATGTAAATTCCGACCATATAAAAATTATAACTAATAAACACATCCTGCCTATAGTAAAAAGTTTTTAATAATTATATGAGAAATAACATAGATTAATCATTATAAGTATTTAAATAAATATATATTTCACATATTAAGTCAAAAAAATTTTAAAAATAGTACCTAATATTTATAATAAAGATGAGTCAAAATATAATCATAATCAATAATTATTAATTACCACATATAAGTCATATAATATAATAAATAAAAATCGTAAAATAGTAATAATAAATAAGACTAGTCATAAAAATAAAATATGATAATTATTTTTTTTTTTTTTTGTCAAAATCCCCAAAATAATGAGCCACGTTTTCTACATAATTATCCATTGAGATTTCATTATTTTTATATTTTCTAATTATATTTTGCATAATGTATTACATAATATATTCTGTATAATGTATATATATATTTTTTCTGATTTTGAATTTCTATATTTATGTGGTTCATTTATACTATTTATTTTTATGTAATTTTCTAATTGAATTTGCTTAAGTTTTTCTAAAAGTATAAAAATATGAGGATGATTAGAATTAAAACTTTTATTAAAATGGGATTGAAATGACTCACAAGCATTGGTCAGAACGACCGTTCTGTTCAAATCTGCTGTGGCAGCAGCCCATATATTTAAAGGAAAAGTTGTGTCATTACTTATATAATTATTTAATAAATAATCTGAAAATTGTGTTAATATATGGTCATTTGGCTTAGAACTTATTAAAAATACTTCAAAGTAATCAAAAACCATCTCAGGCTCTAAAAAACTAATCCGAAACATTTAAGAGGTCTCCGCACCCGCATGTGTTGTCTCCGTCTTACACACGCATTACATAACAAATTTCCCTTCACTAGTTTCAAAAGTGTGCTGTTAGTTTTGATATTAGAGTGAATTGACCCATTATCAAACTTTTAGGTAAGAATATTATCTGTGTTCTCTCGTTGGTTTTTTATGATATTTTAATTTTTAAATGAGTTATAGGCATGTTAAGCATGAATATTTAAAAATGCTCATAACTCATTTAAAAATTAAAATATCGTAAAAATTAAAAAACCAACGAGAGAACACAGATAATATTCTTACCTAAAAGTTTGATAATGGATCAATTCACTCTAATATCAAAACTAACAGCACACTATTGAAACTAGTGAAGGAAAATTTGCTATGTAGTACGTGTGTAAGACGGAGACAACACATGCGGGTGCGACGTCCTCTTAACTATCCGATTTCTAATGTTTGAGGCTTCAGTTTTATATTCTACACTTAACCCTACGGTTTGAACATACCTATACCAAAATTGTAATAAATGAAAACGACAACCATAAATTTGAATATTCGGCCCGATGGATTTGCATGCGTTGTGTACTTGTGTATAGCTTTTTCGAATTCAATGACAACATACTTTGGCTCAAATAAGTAATTAGCATTAATACAAAGATTAACTATTAATTTAAAACACTGCAAATATATATTTTTAGTTTTCGCTTTTAAAAATCAAAAAACCAAAGGTATAATAGCCATTAAAATAGCCATGTATAGTAAATACTTGTAAAAAAAACTTAGAACTATATTCAAATGTACCATCCATGTAAATCCATTCTGCAGTTGATAACATTTTTAGATTTGTTATACACCCAACAATTATGATACCATTTTCTTTGTCATTACTAAGTATAAAATTTCTTCACGATTGGTTACCACCTGCATATTATCCAGCATATTCTGAACTTCTTCCCCAGATTTCGGCACAGTAGGGAATTTCTTTCTCTTTGCACACTGAAAGAAATATATTGTTATGGGAAACAAAATACGGTAAATGTGACCACGAAAAGTGGTTGTCACAGGGACAACAATAATTTTAGTTGTAATAATTTATCAAATTTTGTTAACCATAAAATGTTGTTTAAACATCACTTTTGATTATTAGAACCGAACTGAGATCAGTTATACTTACAAACCATTTGTAATGGTAACATCGATGAACCTAATATATTGTTATTACTCAATGCAAAACAAAATATAATCAGTACCAGTAAGATTAGTATGAGTAACAGAATAATTATGATGTTACCGCAATTAATTCTGATATCATTACCAAACTACTTAGTAGTGTCTTTAAAGTGTTTAGTAATAATAACATTAGAGTTAAAAAAATATAAATTAATTTTATTGTTGCAACTACAAGTTAATATGGTAATATGTATCTATTAGTTTAATAACTACAACCATGTTTATTAGGTACCTAGGTAGCTATTATTATCATTGAGTATAATATATTGCTAATAAATATATTATACAATATAATATACCTCAACGTTATTATGAATGATATTGTCATAATAATAAACATATTAATTATGTTATGTTAGTCAATGATATATTTATGACTTATTATTTAAAAAATGAAATGTATAGACAATTATGATTTATGAACATAATTTATTATAAGTATTTTATTAAACACAAATTATCTAGCAAGTGGCCATAACCATATTTTCTTACAAATTGTAAAATTTAAAATTTAATTTCAGAGAAAACAGTTTTCTTTTATTGAAAAATATATTTTAACAGTATTTATCAATTAGTCAACAAAATAGGTAGGTAAGTAAAAGTATACCAGTAAATACAAATTATATATAATGCGTAATGCTATTTATACAATAAAAAATCTTATAGTAAAGAATATAAAGATATATAAAATAGAATAATACATAGATATTGTATGATAATTAATAAGCTGTACAATAAAATTAAAATAGTACAATTTACAATATTATTACAGGAAAATGCATAATATATCTATTAATCTAAAATTTAAGCATTAAAAAGGACTTCTTACAGTAACATATTGTTTACCATTAGATGCAATGTTTAAACTGTTAGGTACTGGAGAAATTAATAAATCTTGAAAAATATAACATGTAGAATTATTATTTTTTATTTCAGGTATATTAATCTCATAACAAAACACATGTTCATTAAAACAAATACTTGAGAATACATTTACTTCAAAAATAATTCTATCTGGGCCATAAAGAAAAATATTTATAATTGATGAAAAAATTGGATAATCATCTTCTAAAATATCTTTGGTTACTATTGTATTAATCTTATAATGAGTTCCCTTAACCTTAGCCCACTTTACCATAGTTAAGGACACTTCTGAGCTAAGGTTTAACGATGTTTGAACTTGATGTCTTTTTATAGAATTTAAAAACTCGCGGGGTCCAACAAAAACTGTATTACATAATTTACCATTTAAAAAAATTTCATTAAGCTGTAGTTGATGTTTAATAGTTAATGATAAACAAATATTACGTCTATTAAAATTTGATCGTTCAGCAATTTTAGATGTTCTGTGCTTGGCTTCAAATCTCATAGACCAGAGATGAGAAATGGGACCAAATTTATTAATCAAAGCAGGATAATGAAGCATAAAATGAAATTTTGGTTTCAGATATTTTTTACTGTATTTTAAATACAATTCATTTAATTCCCCCACTAAAGTTCTGAGCAATGAGCAGCTATCTTTTTCAAGTGATACTGATAACATAATATCTAAAGTTCTACGCATAGTAATGTACAATGTCCATACTGGCTCTTCAACTGGTACAAAATCACCAATTAATAATCCAAAATATGTAATCAATACTAACATTTCAGATGCTGACTGTCGAATATTTCCCTGATTCACATTTTCTTTAGTAAACATACTAGGTTTATTCTTTTCAGGGCCAAAATCAAAACCAAAAATTCTGTTGTTTAAAATTTGAAGAGAAAAAAGTTTTAATTCATTAACATAGTAAGGTATAATAAAAGCAAAAATATATTTTGCACAACCTTCAAGAAAATCATGCATCCAATCCACACCTACCTGGTCAAAGAGACTAAAATGTTTTATACCTAACCAAACACATTCCTCTTTTACTCCTGATGCTGAAATGTTTTGTTCGATAACGTGCACATTATGTTGATCAACATTTCTGAGAAGAGTTTCATCTTCATAACATAAGATTTTCAATCTATCTCTTTGTATCATACAAAACCGACAAGGAAAATTGGAAGAAAAGCTTTCGGTAAAGCCAGTAATAGCATGTAAACCTAAGTTATCACCTAGGATAAGACCTAATTCAAAGTATAATTTTCCTTTAAAGACAAGTGTATTAATTTCAATGCCATTACTTTGTAAAAAATTGAACTCATCAATTATAGGTTTGAAAATAATATTGTTTTTAAACTCTTCTCGGTCAGCAGAATGAAACAAGAGAACCATAAAAATATTAGACAAAACTGTTATAAGATATGGAGGAATGCATGCGACAGATACATATACTGCTCCTAATTTGTGAATCCCAGAGTGACTAGACTCTCTGTCCCAGACGTGTCGTACCGGACGAGCACCGGCCGTCGGCGGGCTCTCGATCGAAAACCGTCACGCGAACAACCCGCACGACCACCATAACGACGCCCGTTGTGTTCTTTTTTCGTTGTTCGTTCTCACGATTCCGCTATTTCTTTTTTTTTTGTTGTTTATACATTTTATTATCCCGGTTATTTCCTCGCCGTACCAAAACTCGCCGACTGTTTTATTGAGTGGTAGCGACACTCCGCCGCGAGGATAACTGATAATACTGTGTGATATATATATATTTTTTTCCTGTATTATGTGGTACCTGACGGGCCACAACACAATAAACGGCAACTGCCATATACCACAAGCCGACCTGAGCGTGTTAGTTTTTTTTTCTTGCGTTGGTCACCACACGACAAGACCGGCTCACCGCAAACAAACACCGCCGTAGCCGCGTCAAATTGGCTCCCCGCTGAGGATACCGAACGAGCAGTCAGCGCTAAGGTAAGAATTTTGTTTTCATGCTGACACACATAAAACCTCGGATTAAGTACTTGTAATATTAAAATAGTATTAAGTTACATAACCAGGAGTGTGTTTTCACGCTAGCTAGGATTCCCAAGTTAAGATTACATAAGAAGTATTCTGGTACGCAAAGGGGAATTCCGCGCGAACCGAGAATAACCGTGATACGGCTGTGGGAAGTATAGTTCCATAACGCGATACCACCCCGCCGAACACTTACCTTCGCACCGCGACATTACTGCCGATAACAACGCAGCGCGCCGCGCAAGTATACCGAAACCGGTTATCGCCACCGTCGTCACCAGCTACCACCGCCAAGGCCGTGACCCAGTAAACTTATTTCTGGAACACGCCGCCGAGGCCGTCATCAGCTGATCCGCGCTACTTTATCACATACAACAGATACGCATTTCCGTAAACAACGCGCGAAATCCACGTATCTCAAGGTAGGGGCACACTATTATCACGTAACGTGAGGTAACGTCGTCATTTCGTAACTCACGTCACGTCACATCACGTAGGTATGCTTGAAAATGGTCACACTATAGTCACACACTATCACGCTATCACATCACTCACGTGGTTTGATCACATTACACAGTGTATTGACTTTCATTCAAGATGGAGTGTGCTAGTTCAACTAGTTCTTCTGATTGGGAAAATGATTTAGAAAATGTTGCTGCTTTTATCGTTATAAGTGAACAAAAGAAAAAAAGGTCAGAATGGGTTCACAAAACTAATACAAGACGAGAAGAACTTGGGGAATTCAATCGATTAGTGCAAGAGTTAAGTAAAGACAGTCATAGATTTCACATGTACTTCAGAATGAAAAAAGAAGAATTTGAATACCTTCATGAGCTGATCAAAGACGAAATACATAAACAAAACACACAATTTAGAAAAGCAATCCCTTCACGAGAACGATTAGGAGTTTGTCTAAGGTACACATTTAAATTTATAATGAAATAATAAAAAATACATGTTAATTTTTTAATACAGTTCATTTAATGTAATTTATTGAAATGAATTAATGTTTATTATATATTATATTGATAAAAGAAAATTGTTTTATTAATAATTAGAAAATTCTATGTCATGATTCATGTTTAACATTTCCCCAAGTGTGGGCTTGTAGTGAGGTTGAAGTTCTTCATATGTTGAATGCTGAGATGATGATGTAGTTGCTTCAGAAGGAAAAGGAGAAGAAGTAGATAGAGAAGCTGTTTGATTACTCGTATTTCTAATTTCCGCTTGGAGAACAGAATTACTTAATAATAATTTAATTTTAGCCTGTTCTACTGGTGGTAAAAGTTTTGTCATTTTAGACATACTTAGAAAAAAAATATCTTTTTCGTCCATATTTTCAAACACAGTAGGAAGTTTTGGTTTCATGATTTTCTGTTCCTGTTTCGCTTTTCTTGAAGCTGCATTTTCTTTCATTATCTCTAATATTTGATGTGCCGGATTATTATTATTGCCGTTGACTTTTTTGATTTTTTTAAGGTTGCTTAAAAAATGTGCTCCTCCAGCTTTTTCAGAATGTTTTATTTGGCCTGTCCCAGATGTATCATAATTTTCAAGTGGTTGTATATCCTGGACATGATTCTCTAATCCATCTACATTTCCCTCTTCTGTTAAGATTTCTTCAGTTTCATCATTATCTACATTTATATCCTGTGTTTTATCATTTGAATTGATATTTACATTTGTACCTTGTTCTTCATTTACAAATGAATTATTCAAATTACTTGTAGTCCTAAATTAGTAATTATTAACTCATTAAAATTATATTAAAAATCTCTAAGAAAAAAATATGAATTTTTTTCGTACATACTTTCTATTTTCTAAGTATGGTAAAACAAAAGACATTTGCTGTTCAAATTTCCAAGGAGCAATTTTTTTTGCAGCCTGTCCACTTTTCTTTTCACGGCGTCTACTCACTGCGTTACAAAAACACCTTCTTAATTTATCCCATAGATCTTTTGCTTTTTCCGCTAAAAATATATTTTTAAATTATTCAAACTTGTGTTTTAATAAATATTTTTCACATTTTACATTTTTATTTTGTGTTAGATTTTTGGCAACGGGAAATTCCTTTAGAAGCATTGCATTTAATTATAGAATGGGATTTAGCACCGTCAGACAAATAGTCGTTGAAGTTTGTGACGCTATATGGACAAAATTAGAACCCATTGTCATGCCTCAACCCACAGAAATGTTTTGGAAACGTGTCGCAGAAAGGTATAACACATTATGGAATTTTCCCAATTGCATCGGGGCGATAGACGGAAAACATATTAATATTCAGTGCCCAATTAATGCCGGGACTACTTTTTATAACTATAAAGGTTCCCATTCGATAGTACTACTAGCACTTGTTGATGCTGACTATAAATTTACAGCTATTGACGTAGGTTCTTATGGGAGGAACAGTGACGGTGGAATTTTTTCAAAATCAACCATTGGAAAAATGTTGGAAAATAAAACATTGAATGTGCCAGAAGACGTCCCTTTAGTTATGAATGGAGTGCCACAGCCATACGTCATACTCGGCGACGAAGCATTTCCTCTCAAAAGATATTTGCTTCGTCCCTATAGTAGGTGCCATTTAGGAGAAAATGAACCAAACAAAATTTTCAATTATAGGCTTTCTAGAGGTAGAAGAGTGGTGGAAAATGCGTTTGGGATACTGGCAGCTCGTTGGAGGTGTTTTCGGAAATCTTTAGAGGTCCAACCAGAACTGGCTGAAAAAATCGTACTAGCAGCCTGTTGACTCCATAATATGTTATGTACAGATAATATAGATCCTGATATAGACACATTACAAAATGAAGAATTAGGTATGCAAAATATAAGAGGTATAAGAAGAAATTGTACACGTGAAGCTTTTGACATACGAGAAAATTTTAAACACTATTTTAACTCCACTGCTGGTAGTGTACCTTGGCAACTTAATTATGTACGTAGAGGACGACTTCTAACTGATAATGACTAGTACAATTTAATATTTTCTTTTTTATAATTTAAATACTTAATTTAATAATTAATTATTTCGTATTTGTATGTAATTAATTTAATAATAATATCTACTACCTACTATTCATATTATAATTATTATTATTATTATACACATTACACAGTGTCATTATTATTTTGTAATAAAATACATTTGAAAATTATACAACATTTTAAACCATATGATTAAATAATTTCACTTATAATATTTGAATTTATTATTATTTATGTAAAATATTTCAGTAAGTACGAATTGTAAACATAGGTTATTATTGAATTGTTCACAACTATGATTTAAAAATAATACAACTTCTAAAAACAGATAATGCACATAACATTGTATTTAATATTTTAATGTACCTATTTATAAACTAACCTTGCATTTGTAATTCCCTCCCGATTTCTTCCCATGCTTCCTGACGGATATGTTGGTCCCTATAGCTGGCCAATTTATAATTGTATAAAACTTCGTGAAGTCTCACTTGTTCTATTAATTTTTCTTCCATATCTAATAAAAACTGAATTGATATAAAACAAACTTCAATTTTCAACCAGTCAAAGTTTAAAATCGAAATGAAATGTGATATCACGTAACATAAAATATGTGAAACAATAGAAAAATAGAAACATGATATCACGTGAGGCGCAATGAAATATTACAATATCACGTGAGTGGGGGGTAATGTGTTTCTAACATATTAAAACAGTATGTATTAATAGATTTTACATATTAATCGTGTGACGTGACGTGACGTGAGCTAGCGAAATAAGACGTGAGCTCACGTGACGTGATAATAGTGTGTCCCTACCTTCACAATAGTATTGTCAATTACTCTTCTCGATATTTTAGAACCGCATTACAAGTTCGAGCCACCGACAACGCAACAGTGTAACAACCATACATTATGTCGGGTAAATCGTTACAACAGCTGACGTCGGTGGAGCTCCGTAGCGAGTGTACGGCCCGCGGCATTAGTATGTCCGGGACGAAAGCGGACCTAATAATTCGGTTAGAGGACAATATCCGGCAATACGGACAACAACCTGGGGACGTTATTTTTTACCCCGCACAGCCGGAAATCCAAGGATTTGCGAACAGTACGGGGGGTCAACTATTCACAACGTCCACCCTGGTAGACACGGAGGCACCTCTGTCCGACGTACCACCGACCACGGGAAATTTGACGGTCCTCACAGGCCGGCAAACACCCACGGTCGACCATGTAGGACAGAGCGACCTACAGTCTACCGGACACCAGGGCGAGTCCGCATATACATTAGGGTCCGACATATTCAAAAACGCAGCGGATCAACTGCAAAAACTGAAACAAACGAACGAAGCAACGTCGTTCGAGGCACGTTTAATGGCGCTGGAAGCGAGTATGACCCGGTTCTTCGCAGAATCGCGCTCAGCACCCGTCCAGCAGCCACACAACTATGCAGTCCCGCAGTCCTCTAATCACCCGTCACCCGTACGAATAAGGCCTCAAACACACGAGAGTTATGAGTCGGGTAGATCGTGCGCGTACAATGTAGGCGGCACTCAGCCGAGCGCTAGCCGCATTGCCGCCGTAGATAACCGTCCGTTTTTCACGCGCGAGCAACGACACGATTATACGGGCAACACAACAGGTACGGCACAGTACGTACCATACGAGGCACGCACACTTGAACGATCGGTATTAATCCGTACGACGACTTGCGCGCAGCAAGGTCCTCATTGCCCGAGTTCTCAGGGACAAGGGCTGAGGACCCCGTCAGGTACATAAATAATACTGAGTCGATACTGGTGCAAGCCCGTATACACCCATCGGGTTGGTTAAGGGCGGTCGAGCCGCAATTAAAAGGAACGGCGAGTGCATGGTACAAGGCTATCAAGACACTCGACCTATCCTGGGAAGAATTTAGGATCGAATTCTACGAAAATTTCAACAATTCCGAAATCCAGTCCCAATTGCGCGCCGACATCGTATCAACGCGACAATCGCTAGCGGAATTTGTACTGATAAAAAATCAGTTAGCGCGCCGCGTAAATACCGGCCTATCCGAATCGGAGTTGGTAGGTATTATCGCCGGGTTGACGCGCGACACGTTCCGTACGCACATCCGTTTACACCGACCGCTAACGTTCAGCGAGCTACGACGCATCGCAGGCGTTTTGGACCCGGTAACGGACAACACCAACCTGCCCCCCAAACAAAACACAAATCCCCCCCTAGCAAACAATGGACCCCCCCACCCAAAAAAGTGTGGGACACCCCACAAAAAGCACCACCGGTTAAAAATAATTTTTTTAATAATTCAGTGGAGCGACCTCCACCGGGGCCATGCAAAAATTGTGGGGAACTCCATTGGCACAGCAAGTGCCCCCATAGGCCCTCCGGGTCGGGAAATGGCGGGGGAGTCGACGGGAACTGATACCCCCCCTCGACTCAACACCGCCCCCCCCTCCCATCAACCACTACATTCGGTATAACAGACGGAACAAAATTATGTAATCGAAAAGCACGCAGTTCGGCGGTTCGTATTAACGAACAGTCAACTGCGAAAATTTTTTCCGTCACAACACCTTACGACACTCGCTCACAGATCCCCAACCTACACCACCCCACCACCGAACACACTCACCTCGCCGGTGACATGTGTGTTCAACCTCAACCGGCTCATGGGGCAGCCACAGGTGTAGGGACAAAGGCAACAGGGACGCGAGTGTTCACCTCCATAGGTGACGGGGACGCCAGCACACACACTGCGCACATCCCCGCATTAGGTCAGTCTGCGACCGTAGAGCATCAGGTGGGCACAGAGGCAACCGATAGGGACAGTATGGTCATGGCGGTTAACACCGACCACCAGACAGTCTCTGTCGGGGTTAAGAACCAGTTGTCCCGCTCAACCAATGCAAATCCGACTAATAACGTCACGCGAACACGCCCGGACAAAATTCCGACCCCCGCGGTCGAACTCGAATTTCCGTCAGGCTTCGTAACAGCACTATTAGACTCGCAGGTACAAAAATCGTATATAAATCCACAGTACGACAGTAGCCCGTAAATACGGGAAAACGACCACACACGGACCACCGAGTTCCGTCCGATTGGCGGATGGTCACACTGCGACAACCAGTGGCACCTCCGTTTTCGAAGCTAGGATAGGGGCACTAGAAGTAAAATTCGAGGCAACTATACTAGACAATTTGTATTGCGACGCGTTACTAGGACATGATTTTCTTGTTAACCATGAAGTCTCTTGGGATTACGCCGCGTGCACAATACACATGGGTAGGCAAATTCGAACGTCGACATGTTGGAGAGGGAAGTCACAACCACCCACCACTAGTCCCGACTTGTCACAATTAGAATTTAGGCACGACACCGAAACTCGCACGAAGCTCACCGAGGTATTGAATAAATACGCGGGGGTATTCACCGAAAAAGTAGGACGTACCAAATTAATTGAACACGAAATTTTGCTAAAAGACCCGTCCCCAATCGCGCTCAACCCATACCCGTACCCACAACAGAAACAAACTGCTATCGACGATATGGTGCGCGATATGGAAACCCAGGGGCTCGTAGAACCTAGCACCTCACCGTGGGCCGCACCGGTAGTACTGGCAAAGAAAAAAGACGGATCACTTCGTCTCTGTGTCGACTACAGGAGGCTTAACGACGTAACGGAGTCCGACGCGTACCCCATGCCAGATCTCAACAAAATGATTAGGCAGATGAGGGGCGCGAAAATTTTCAGCGTTTTTAACCTCAGGTCGGGGTATTGGCAAGTGCCGTTACACAAAGACGCGCGAAAATTTACGGCTTTCCGAACACGTAGGGGGCTATTTCAATTTCGAGTCCTCCCTTTCGGTCTCAAAAATAGTCCAATGACTTTCGTACGTCTCATGAACGAGGTCATGAGAGGATACCAGGATGAGTTCGTGCAAGTCTACCTAGGAAAAATTGGTCTGCATTGACAATTTTCCGGTTCCACGAAAGGTTAGGGACGTAAGAAAATTTTTAGGAGTATGCAACTGGTACAACCAATTCGTAGACAACTACGCGGACACCATAGCACCCCTAACAAATTTGTTGAAACAGGGGGTAAGGTGGAAATGGACAGGTGTCGAACAACGCGCGTTTGAATCTATTAAAAACGCGCTAGTCACATCACCAAAATTGTCGCCACCCGATTACAGCAAACCGTTTTGTCTACAAACCGATGCAAGCGAGATTGAAGCGGGTGCGGTACAATTCCAACGGGGTGACAGCCCGGAGGAAAGACGCATAGTGTCCTACGCGAGCAAAAAGTTTAGCGAGACACAAACAAGGTACGCCGCGGTCGAACGCGAGTGCCTAGCGGTAATTTGGGCAACAGACAAGTTTCGTCCGTACCTAGAAACCCGACGTTTCGAACTCCTAACCGACAACTCGACACTAACGTGGTTACATAGGGCCAAAGACAAAAATTCGAAATTAACGCGTTGGTCATTACAACTAGTTAATTTAGATTTTAGTACGGTACACGTCCCGGGAATACAAAACGAAGTACCCGATTTGTTATCCCGCGATCCGGCGCCGGGCCCGCCAGTAAACGAAGAACGGCTTGAGGAAAAATTGGTAGGGGCGCCCACAACGCCGACAATCAATATTGACCCCGAGTCCGATCACATCTTCGCAATACAGGATACCCACGATAGTGTCGACACACCCATCACCGCGACAACGCTAGGAAAGTGGCAGTCCGATGACGCTACAATTCGAAACGAAATCGCCGGTCTCAGGTGGGACGGCCCTGCGCGTAACACTAGGAGCACACAATCGGGAACCACCACATACGTGTTCTCCGACGGTCTCTTACGCGTAAACGTAGGCTCCCACACACCCGTCGTGATACCGAAGTCCAAAGCGCAACACGCGATTTGGAAGTGTCACGATCACGTTCTATCCAACCACCCGGGTTGGAAAGAAACGTACCGGGCGGTCCGACAACGGTACTATTGGAAAGGTCAGAAAAACGACGTCAGGTTATATGTCGGTGCGTGTCACGTATGCGCGTACACGAAACCACTCAACTCACGCCCAAATGACCCAATGCAACCTAGGACCCCCCGACAACCGTGGGAAGTTATCAGTGTCGATCTTATGGGTCCCTATCCACGTTCGGTAAGGGAAAATCGTACATACTGGTAGCAACCGACTGTTTTAGTAGGTGGACCGAGGCTTACCCCTTAGGAACAGCCACCTCGAAAAAAATCATCGAAACGCTAGAACGCGAGTTCTTTTCGCGTTTCGGTTACCCCCGCGTGTGTCTCAGTGATAACGGCCCCCAATTCGTGTCGAACGAAATGTCCAATGCGTTAGAACGATGGGGGAGCACAGGGTTGGACAACTCCGATTTATCATCCGAGGGCCAACCCAGTCGAACGCCGAAATCAAAATTTAAAAAAAGGTTTACGCGCGCAACTGGTAGGCGGCAAACAAAAATCTTGGGACACAAAACTACCCACAATTCTGTTTTCGATTCGGTACAGGTGCAACGAACAGACAGGCTATCCACCCGCGGTCCTCGTCCTAGGCAGGGAATGCAAGCGACCCGGGGATTGGGCACTGTCGAATTCGGGGACAGTTCACATCGAAAAGTCACAGGAAGAGAGGGTAGTGCGGGAAACGCGTATACTAGGAAAAAAGATAGAGGTAAAACCGAGTACGAACACCCGCCCATCGGGGAAGTTCGGCAAAGGCGACGTAGTCTACTAGAAAGCACACCACTTATCGAAAGCACATAAAGATTTTCATGCCGGGTTCGCACCGAAATGGTGGGGCCCGGTGAGCTTAGCGAAACGGGTCGGAAAAGGAGTGTTCCTTACCGATCAACAACCGCCGCGGAAAATACATGTGTCATGCCTAAAACGCGCGCCCCCCGGGCAATAAGGAAATAATAATAATAATAAAAATAATAACAATATTTCTTTTTTGTAAATTGTTTCCCCTATCATACATAGCCGTCATTTTCAGATATCATGAACGGCCAAGACCTCAACAACAGGTGGCAGCAGGTGGTAGACCTGATGGCACACCTGGGGCTGGTGGATGCGGACCACGGCGAACCGCGGACTGCCGCCCAGATCAACCGGATGCCGATCCGGCAGCTACTTCAGAATCCGGTTCGGGCGGCCATCCGCAACCGTGGCTGGGCGGACAGGACGGCGGACATCCAGCGGCAACTGAGGGGCCCAACCTCAGCACCGATGCCCCGTCCACAACAGCAACGCCCGCAGCCACCACGTCTGCAGCCAACACGGCCGCAACCACCCCGACCGACACCTCCACGCCGACAAGTGGCCACAACGGTGAGTGGTCCCGGCCCTATGACGGCCAGGACCCCGGCACCGGTGTCCGAGCCGTCAGGGGCACCCCCCACACCGAAGGCCAAGGAGAAGACGGCGGCTCAGCTGGCGAGAAGGAGCCGAAACCTTCAAAAGCTGAAAGAGAAGAAACGGGCCAGGCGGCTTGGGCAAAGCCAACAATATCGGCTAGCCGGGCCGCCTGAACCAGTTTCGGATCCGGAGGCCGCCAGCAGACCGCCGTCCGCTTCAGGGCCGACGGTAGCGATGGAGGTCGACCTACCAGCAGCCGAGGGGGAAGAACCCAAGGTGAGACCAGCCAGGACCGACAGGACAGGGCCGCGGAGCTGCACAGGCTCTCCGAGGACTCCTGGTTACTCGGTCCAGGCCTGTCGTTGGAGGGGCTGCCGGAGGTGGAGTACGAAAACAAGAGGTACTACACCCCGGTCGGGTCCCCGAATCGGCCCTAGGGGAGGGGCACGGAAAGGCAAGCCTACTTCGAGCGTAAGCAACAGGTAGTGCGAGCCACCCGCCCCAAAACGGGACGCCGACATCGGGCAAGTCCGTACCCCGTGTGGCGGTTTGGCGGGGGAGTATGACACGGTCCGCGGCGACAAACCGGTACAAAGTACAGGTGCCACCTCGACCTGTCTGCGCTCTTACCAACCGCCAACACGGGTGACAACGGCGCGACACGGTCGACCCCCCACCACCCTGCAAAGGCGCAGGTGGGACGGGAAGACGTGTCGTACCGGACGAGAACCGGCCGTCGGCGGGCTCTCTCTCGATCGAAAACCGTCACGCGAACAACCCGCACGACCACCATAACGACGCCCGTTGTGTTCTTTTTTCGTTGTTCGTTCTCACGATTCCGCTATTTCTTTTTTTTTTGTTGTTTATACATTTTATTATCCCGGTTATTTCCTCGCCGTACCAAAACTCGCCGACTGTTTTATTGAGTGGTAGCGACACTCCGCCGCGAGGATAACTGATAATACTGTGTGATATATATATATTTTTTTCCTGTATTGTGTGGTACCTGACGGGCCACAACACAATAAACGACAACTGCCATATACCACAAGCCGACCTGAGCGTGTTAGTTTTTTTTTCTTGCGTTGGTCACCACACGACAAGACCGGCTCACCGCAAACAAACACCGCCGTAGCCGCGTCACATTCCCACTTTCGAAATCATCAAAGAACATGAACAGAGGTAAAACAATACGCCCATTATGTTTTTGTAATTTAGATTGCCAAAAAGATCCCTGAATAGAGTTGCTAATAATACTATTATTGTTAGACAAACTTTCCATATATTTTAGAGTATCAATTAGTATATTTTCTAAAGCAAACAATTTTTGAAGAATCTGGCGTAATGGCATAAGTTGCATTGTACAATTACAAGGTTCTAAGGTAGATAAACCCCCTCTTAAAACTGTATTCAGCCTTTGTCCAATTATAATTTCTTTGGGTTCTAAATATGTACATAATTGCTCACTGAAATATTTAAATCTTTTATGTTCACTTTTAAAATTATTTAAAGGGTTTTCAATAACTTTCAAAATATGTTTAGAAGCCTCAAAAGATTTAGAGGAAATTTCACCATGGTTCAATAATTGCTCGGCATAATTATCAATACACGGTAAAATACCTTGTGTTATAACCTTATCAATACCATCAACCACCAGTTGAACAGCATTTCTTGGCATAACTGGATTTGCATAAAGAGACGCAAGAAAACAACTTATTGATTTATTAAAAAAATCTGTTGGATGAGATACATTATCTGATGTAGGAGTTATAGAATTTAATAAAATATCTTCATTGATCTGCTGGGAAGTAGAAGGTTGTATAATGATGTCAGAACTTGTTTCAATAGTTTCTGTTGTCTTATGGTTTAACAAATGTTTTCGAAAAGAATTTTTTAAGGAAAACGATCTTAAACAATTTCCTTCAGCACAAAGATAAGAATCAATACTTTGAGGATGATATAGATCAAAATGTTTTAAAAGGATATTACTATTAACAAATTGTTGTTTACATAAAAAACAAGTAGGCATTTTTAATTTAAAATAAACAAATTATCTTTTACTTGAACTTTGAAATCAAAGAGATTATAAAATATTTAAAAACTTTATACTAACAATAAATGAACTGGTAATTTATTACCTTACTGTTAATTGTTAACTATTTATTAATACAAATTCAGTAAATAAAAAAAAATTACTTTGGCACATAGATAAAAATCAATACTTTTAATATGATATAGATCTAAGTGTTTAAAAAGAATATAACTATTAACAAATTGTTGTTTACATAAAACAACAAGTAGGAATTTTAAATTTAAAATAAACAAATTTTCTTTTACTGAAACTTTAAAATTAAAGAGATTATAATATATTTAAAAACGTTCTACTAATATAATTAACTGTTAATTGTTGTCACTTAATACAAATTGAGTAAATAAAAAAAAATTATTCTCCTTGCATAATAGGAATTCCAATATCAGATAGGAGGGCACTAACAGTTGTATAGTTTTTATCCCATGGTGTTTTAATTTGGTAAAACCCCTTTTGAATAAAATACCAGATTCCTGTGGATTCTACAGGATATTCTGCATTCAAACTTAAAAATATTTTAAAGCAGCAATCAACAGCAGCTGTAATAGAGTTGAGTTTATAAATAGTATTGTCGACAATTACCAAGTAGTTTTGAATATGATGATAGCTTTGTCCAACAATTATTATAAAGGGCTGTAATGTGTGGCCAAGATTTGATAACTTTTCTCTCCTTCTTCCAATGGTTTCCTGGACTTCTGCGTCACTTGGTACTTTGGTGATAAGTCCATCTCTAGCTTCTAACTTTGATGGCTTCCATTGACTTTTAGACTTTTTCCCCCTAACAACTGAATTTCCAACGAGGAAGACCAAACAAAACAAACAAACTATATTTGATGTTTTTTCATCTAAAAAAAAAATAATAATAATAAATTTAGTACTTATTATAATTTTTAATTTTAACATAATAATTCCATACAGTAAACACTAAACATGTACCGATTGAATATTAAGTTAAGGAATACAAAATATTCATTAAATAATTATGAGTATTATGTATTTGTTATAATTATTTAATGAAGAAGTACAATGTATTTGTTAATAAAAATCATGTTAGTCAAGGGTTGTTATTTTTTTGAGACATTGTTTGATTCATAAAAATATTTATTAAGTAATTGTTAAGCAAATTATATTTTAACTAACCGTCAGAGTTGTACTGTAAGTATTCATTTACAATTTGATGTACAGTGGAATCTTTAGTTTTCTTAGTTCTAGTCAATGTTAGATCAATAATCTTCTTTCTGTATATTGGTAGGTTCTGATAAAGTTTGTCAACTGATTTTGGATAAGCAACGGCAAAGTCTTTCAAAATCTGAAGAATAAATAATAAAATTTAAAAAATTGATTGAGCAATTAGATACAAATTACAAATTATTAATAATAGGACATGCACTCACAAGGAGATATCCTGCAGGTTTTTTCAAGCATGGAAACTCAGTCATGTACTCTGCTATTGAAGGACCATCTTGTGACATCAGTCTTTTTAAGCGATAGCTGGAAGTCAAATTCCAATTTATTTCTACTAAATCCCATGGATCACTTGAGTTTCTTAGCCAATTGAGATTTTCCTCCACAACAGATTCTATATAATTTCCTTCTTCTTCAGTCAATTGTATAAGTCCTTCCGGTAATGGTATAGAATTAAAAGATGATTCAGAAGATGTTGAACTTCGTCTCGATGAATTTATCAAACCAGCTTTTCTGTATTCCCTTCTTCTATTATTCAAACAATCGAGAAGCTTTCCTTTGGCTGCTCTTTTTAAACCTGGTCCGTAAGAAATGTATGGAATAAAATAAGTTGATGCTCGTTCATTTTGAAAAACTTTTGTGATTTGGTACGCAAGGTTATGTAAACGTGACGATGGAATACGTCTTTGGACATCATCTCTGAGTTCTCTATTTATTATTAAATGACACAAACGCCTACGACCTGCACTATCTAATAAACCACTTTGATGAAATGTTGACAATAACGATTTCCCTTCATTTGTAGTTTTTAGAAGTTCCAATATTTCCTGCAAGAATAAAATAATCAACTATTTAAATTCATTTTCATAATACTTTCTAAAGAATAAAAAAAAATTGATATTTAAAAAATAATATAAAATTGTCAAGCATAATACTTATAAAACTAAATAACAATTTTATTCTTATATCAAGACTTATAATAGTAGTACTGTTTATATGAGTTCTGATCTATGTCAAGATAAAAAAATTTGTATGAATTACCTAAATCATATAATAATTCGGTTCATAATCTTACATTTAATGTATATGATCCCTACATATTGCCACAAAAATATTTCATTGGAAATACATGCAGACGTTAAAGACTTTAATAGTATTTGTACTGATATTGAATTATAATAAAATTAAGTTTTGAAATATAAAAAAAGAATCCAATGAAGTATTAGAATAAATGAATTATTTAAAGACGATAACATATTTATAGAGAATTAAGTGCTAAATATAATACAAATAATAGCTTACTGATACATTATTTTGTGTTATTTCTGCTGGTGATTTTTCTGCACTACTACTGCCGCTACTGGAAGCTTCAGCCAGAAATTTAAAAACAAATTATTCACATCAAAAAATTTCATTGTAAATGAATACAGGCGCGTAGACAAAAAAAAATCGGTGGGGTAAACCCCCCTCCCCACCCATTGTATACGCGTCTGAATGAATACCTATAATAGTAGTATAGTTTAGTTATATGTATTGTTTTACAATAAAATTAAGTTTTGAAGTAGTAATAAAAGAATCCACTAAAGTATTAGAATTAAATTAGACAAACTTATTTAATATAATAAAATAAAAATGTGACTTACCCATATATTATTTTGTATTATATCCGCAGGTAATTTGTCTACATCACTACAGGAAGATTCAGACTGAAATTTAAAACAAATTATTCTCATACAAAATTGTATTGAATATTAATATGTACTTATGATAATTAAGTACATACATTTTTTTTTTTTTTTTTTTTTTTATTTATAATAATAAGACATTCCTAGCCTGTAAGGCTATCTACATCTATGGATACTTAGTAATATAATTTTTGGCTATTTTAACATGATAATATTTAAGTAGTAATAGCGATAATAATAATAACAATAGTGACAAACAATGGTAATTAGGTTAAGAATGATCAGACATGTAAACAATAATGAAAGTGTGGATAAAGAATATAATATTATTTGTAATTATTCGTTATAGTTTGATATTTATTTAATAGACATTATCGAATAAGATCATGCGGACGACCGCGTTTTAGACGTCTTTGAGGTGGTGGACGTATGTGTAGGTTGAAATGTAATGAGCCGGTTGATTTATGGAGTGAACTATGGAAATTTTCAGCAAGAGCTCTTATGTGATCTTGGATTTTAATGATTCGGAGGTCTTTATGAAGATTTTCGTTGCGTATGAACCATGGTGCGTTTGTTATTATCCTTAATATTTTGTTTTGGAAGATTTGTATTTTTCTTAAGTGTGTCGCTGCGCAGTTACCCCATATAGGGCAGGCGTAGGTAATTAGTGAGCGAAGTAATTGCTTGTAAATTAATATTGAGCATTTATTTTGTATAACTGATTTTTTGTTTAGGATAGGGAATAGCATAGAGAGGCGCTGGTATGCTTGATGTAGTTTAGAAGCTATGTGAGGCCCCCAGGTTAACCTCTTGTCTAACGTGACTCCAAGGTACTTGACAGAAGGCTGCCAAGGTATGGAATCGTTATCGAATCTTAATGGTGGTGGAGTGGAATAGCGACGTAAGCTAAATATGACTGCTGTGCTTTTTGAAGCGTTTATGTGTATTTTCCAGCTATTGCACCATTTTGCCAGTAGATTTAGGTGATCTTGTAAGTTGTTTGTTATCGCTTCAACGTTGCGAGATTCACTGTAGATAGTTGTGTCGTCTGCGAATAGGGCGATGTTTGTGCGTGGTGATTGCGGTATATCAGATATGAATATGTTGAACAATATGGGTCCGAGTTTGGACCCTTGAGGTACTCCAGCAGAGATGGACCGGGGCTCAGAGAAATTTTCGTTTATCTTAACTGAGAATTGTCTGTTTGTTAGAAAGGAATTGATAATATTAAATAAGTACTTCGGTGTATTGAAAGATTTTAGTTTGAATAAAAGACCTTCGTGCCATACTTTATCAAACGCTTTTGAGACGTCTATAAATACAGCACCAGTGTGGCAATGTTTTTCAAATGAAGTGCTAATATGTTCAGTTATACGGAAAAGCTGTTGTACAGTCGAGTGGTTGGACCTAAACCCAAAATGAAATTTTGGGATAACATCTGCGTTGTTTAAAAAATTTTGTAGTCTTGTGTGGATAACTTTTTCAAATATTTTTGATAGGGAGGTAAGTAGACTTATCGGTCTGTAGCTATCAGGATTTGATTTATCCTTACCCGGTTTTTTTATTAGAATAACTGTTGCTAATTTCCAATTCAGTGGAAAATGACCAACGCGTAACAAAAAATTAAATAAGGAAGTCATAAAGACGAGTCCTTTGGCAGGAAGTTTCTTAAACATAAGGTTGGTAAGGTGGTCGTGGCCCGGGGCTTTTTTGTTAGGTAAATTTTTGACAATTAACTTAATTTCATTGGGTGTAACATAATCCATGCACGTTTGAACTGAATAATCAGGTAGATCTAATAACTTATGGACCCGCCGTTCATTATTTATATCTGTAGTTTGGTTGGTAGAAAATGTGTTGTATAACATTTCTGAAAAAACATTACATTTATCTGCGTCGGATATCACCAGTTGATTTGCTGTACGGAGAGGGGGAATCGTGTTTATTTCTTGGTTCAGTAGTCGTTTGGTCTCCTTCCATAAATTTGAATCTCCCGGGTACATATTTAGGAGATAGCTATTGTACGACGACACACGGTGGTTTTGTAGGGCCGTGCTCACGTCCTTGGTGAGTTTATTCAGTGACTTTTTGTTTTCCGTATTTCTTTGGTTTTGCCAAATTCGTCTAGCATGGTGTTTACGTTGGATTAAGGAAAGTATATTTTGAGGTAGAAAGCCGATGATTTTAGTATTATGTAGCGTGGGCTTGGAGCACGCTCGTGCGGCGTCAGCAATGACTGTGGTTAGGTGTTCGGACATTTGTTCTGCAGCTTGGATCGTGGGTATAGTTTTAGGTATTATTAAGTTGATATTAATTTGATTTGAGAATATATCCCAGTTAGGTTTGCCTTTAATTAGAGAGTTGTTTGACTGATAAGATTGTGAAGATGAATTAATTGTGATTTTAACTGGGATATGGTCTGAGTCTAGCTCAGCTAGGGCTTCTTGCTTGCAATTAAAAGGTAATGATTTTATTAATAAAATATCTAAGATATCTGGCTGTCTATTGGCATCTGAAGGAAAATAAGTAGGCTCATTTGGAGCATAAATTGTATAAGGCGTGTTATCTATAAAAGATAGTAATTTGGTGCCATTCGGATTAATAACGCGACAACCCCAATTAGTGTGTTTTGCGTTTAAATCGCCTGCCATTATAATTGAGTTGTCTAGACTCATTACTTTATCGTAATCCGAAATGTGCATTTGGCGACTGGGAGGTTGATAAGCACTAACGATGGTAACATATCTATTGTTTAATTTAATTAGCACTGCTACGGCTTCTAGGCACAACAGGTTAAGATTAGGAACTTCTTGTTGTTTAATTTGGGCACGAACAAGGATAACAACTCCCCCCATAGCTCGTGACTGTGTAATACGATCTGCGCGGTGTATGATGTATCCAGGGAATTTAATTTTGTCTACACTTGATAAGTGTGTTTCTGTTATACAAGCGATATCAATGTTATGATGAGTAAGGAAGGCTAGTAGAGTGTTCCTTATATTTTTTAAACCGTTGGCGTTCCAGTTTAATAGGATGGTGTTATGGGGATCCATTTGAGTTTAGATGTACGCTATTAAGGATGGCTGGCAGATTTTCTATTATTTTCTGCAATAATTGAGAAACGAATGTGTTAATTAAGGGTAACAGCGTTTTCATGAAGTCGTTATCTGTGTTGTTTAATGATTTATCTTGCAATTTATTTTTAGTTGCGGCAGCATATGAACGTTTATCGGTTACGTCATTTTGTGTATTATTAGAGATGTTCACCGGGAATTTGAATTTCGTATAATTGCTTGGAAGTTGGGTAGCGTTATTTTTGTTATTATTGTTTTTTTTTGAAATTTCTTTGTAGAAAGTACAGCCTCTGTAGCTCGCTGGGTGATCACTAAGGCAGTTTACACATTTTGGTGGAGTGTTTATGTCTTTTGGACAAGAACTATAGTGGTGGTCACCGGCGCATTTGACGCATCTAGGTGGTAAGTGACAAAACTTTTTTGTATGCGAAAAACGCTGGCAGTTAGTACATTGAGGAATGCCCTTGGAAGGTTGTCTTAGTTCTACCGCTACTACACAATGCAAGAGTCTGTTTAGAGAGTAAATCGCAGTAGATGATTTGGATAGCAGTACCGCCACGATAGGTATTGGAGTTTTGAATTTATTTTGCAGACGAGTGACTGAGGCTACTTCGAATTTCAGTTCTACGAGTTCTTTATATATACAAGCTTCTGATATGTTTACAGGGAGGTTCCTAATGATGACAGATAGTTGTTTGTTTTCTGGGAATTGGTAAGTGTGGTATTCTATACCGGAATCGTCAAAAAGTTTTGTTGCGGTTCTATAATCATCAATAGAATCCATGTTTAATTTGAGAGCAGATTTTGTGTTCACGATGGAGAATTCATCAAAAGTTATATTGGATAGTGATGTATGAAAGTTTTGATAATCCGAAATGTTGTATACGTAAATAGGTGGAATTTTTGGTCTAACCTGTGATTGTTGAGAGCTGACTTCGTCGTCGGTGCCGTCCGTTTTGTCGTTGTCTTGGAGAGTTAGAAGTGGGGCGAATCTGTTTTTACTTGTATAAGGAGGAGTGAGGGCATCACTACTAGTTCTTGTATTTTTTTTTTTTGAAGTATCTGGAAGATTGCGATCTTGAGGAGAACTACTATTATTTTTAGGGTTCATTGAATAAACTTAATTATAAGAACACAAACGTTGGGATTAATCGGAGCGCTGAGAACAACCTGTCGCGGCGGCTACTGATAACCAACAGGTTAGTTACATACATTTAATTATAATAAAGCTAGTTAATTAGTTATATATAATTTATTACAATAAAATTAAGTTATGAAATAGAAATAAAAGAATCCACTGAAATATTAGAACAATTAAATAATTTAAATATATTATGACCTATTATAAGGATAGAGTTAAATCTAGGTACTTATAATAAAAAAAATATGACTTACCCATACATTATTTTGTATTAAATTGGTTATCTGTAAATCTGGGTCAATACTACTACAAGATGCAGGCTAAAATAAAAACAAACAATTACTTGCATAAAATATTAAAAATGTTCAAAAATTTTAGTGAAAAAGGGATTTGTAAAATAGACAGCATAGGTACAATGTACTAACCTAACTTAACACTTGGTAACCAATTAACTTTAACGAATAAGGTATTTTAAAATTACAATTGATTTATATACTTATGCATTAATATAAATTATAATATAAAATTACTGAGGGTGAAGGTATCTGCTGGATAATATTTTTCCATTGGTCAATATTTGATTTTAATTGTGCTCGATGTCCAACACTTGGAATTAATTCCATCATCATGGTTTCAGTTAACAAGGGTATAGTCTTCATATCTACATCGTTTTCTGTCGAAGAAAAAAAGAAAATTCTCTAGATAGTTAAATTTTTTTATTATTATAATTGGCAGTAAATTATATCCTAGACGAATTTATTTGCTTTTTTTAATTTTTAATTCAATATTTTATTCTTTTTAAATCTATTTTTGAATCTTTTAAAATTATTCTAACTAGTTTTCAAAAATGTTCACTTAATAGTTCCAGGGCCGTATTTACGCCTAGGCCCGTGAGGCCCGGGAGTCGGGACTAGGGCGGCAATTTTTTTGGGGTGGCAAATTTTATAAGAAATAAAAAAAAATCATATAAATGAATGAAATTTATTAATTATTATATTATTATTATTATTTTCGTTTATAATGACTATTGACCTAATTTCTTTAAAATGAAATAAATTTATTAGAAATAATTACAAAATTTTTTTTCTTGGGGTAGGGGCGGCATATTTCAAAGGGCCTAGGGAGGCACTTGTTCTAAATCCGGCCCTGAATAGTTCATAGTAAACTCTATTTCGGTAAGCAGCTCCGTGTAAGGTACCTATCAAAAACACCTCGATTAATTTGTAAAAATTAATTCAATATCAGTGGTCTACGAAAATTGAAAAAATTGTCACGTGGACACGTGGTCTCCGGGGAAAAAATGTTGGGGCCCTATGGTATAGAGTAAACTGTAAACGTATTAAATATTTAGATGTACTTACCACGAAAAACTTCAATGTATTGCTCTAGACTCCAGGCTTTTAGAAAGTCAACTGCATCGCAGTCTGCCATTGTAATATTATGTGTGATATAAAAACTTCAAATTATAATTGCTTAAACGACTTAAACGCTAAACGAGTCAAATGTAAAATGAGACATGAGTCAATCCGCAATCCGCACTGACCATAATTGTCGGCATCCACCACCCTCGTCCCTCTCACCAAATCAGTATCAACTATCGGCATATCTACTATCTAATAATAACGGGAAAACCTTATTATTTGTTGTTATTATCACAGGGTTTGGTTGAAATCACAAATGTTCTGTACCCACAATAGATCGTTCGGCTATTAGTATTCGTTAAATACTCAGTTTAAAAATAGATTTTTTCTAATAAACGTAGATTACCAGAAATTCTGTTCCGTCTATTAAAAGTTTTATTCATTCGATTATTCTGTTGTATTAACGTGATCATTTTTAAACACAGCAAATCTTTTTGTTCATTTCACCATTACTAACTAACTGAAAGAAGACTGTACTGAAAACAATATAATATTGTATCTATTACCATTTTCTGGTAGTAACTACGATATATTCTCTAACAAACCTATTTGGTAAAACAATACAATATAATTTTTTTCAGTGCATTGTAAAGATTTCGCTTGATATTATGCAAGTCACTTACTTGAAAAGCTTCAGATTTAGGAATGCTTTTAATAACCGTACACACTATTTTGCTAGGTTTCTCATTATTATCTTCAACACAATTATAGATTTTAGAAAATTAAAAACATTCAAAATATATTCTACATCAAATATAAAATTAATTTTGAATACATTTTTAGTTTAAAATGTTATAATACATAATAATATTTTACTTACCTATTTGCACTATGGTAATGAACATCATTTTGTTCAGCAATGTTCGTAGTTACAATTTTTGCAATAGGTTAGGGTAGGGTAATTACCATGAGGGTTGTTGACGCGACAGCCCCATTGTAGATTTTTCGCAATTTATTCGCCTCCAATAATTATAAATCTTTGGACTAGTGTATTAAAGAAATGCTGGGTGAGAGTAGGTGTTATAGAATGACGGGGAGGACTGTAGATGACATAGATATTGTTTAATATTAGAGCAATTCCGCAGGCTTGTTTATGGGGTGTTTGGTACTGTGGAAGAGGGTAGAATAATAATGAGGATCTAACAAAAATAAGGGCACCAGCATGTGCTGGGCCATCTGGATGGTTTGATTTGATATGGTAACCTGGTAGGTTTATTTGTGTGACATTAGTTAGGTGTATTTCATAACAAACGTGCAATATCAATTCTACTGTTTTTCAGGGTGGCTATAGTTCGTTTCTACTGTGAATTATTCCATTTGAATTCCAGGTTAGGATAAAGAGAGAGTTGGATGTAAAATTATTGGTTTGAATTTCTTATGTTTATAATATTAATGAGGTTTGAGAGGACTTCAGGAAGGAGGATTTATGATCGATTTAAATTCGTCAATAAATTTAGTGAGAGAGGTCTCATTATTATCAGTTGGGTTGGGTTGATTTTTGGGAGGGCGACCCTTAGCTGGCATTAGCATACGTACGTGGATGCGTTGAGGAATTTTAATTAGTTGGCGGTTGAGAGTGATGTCCTGGATAGTAGTGTAGGGTGGTTGAGATGGTTTAGAGTTGTAGCTTGAGATGCTTTCAGTTTTACTTGAGACATCTCTTATAGTTTGCTGGGTGTGGGCCAGCACAACCGGTACATTTTGCGAATCTAGGTAAAAATGTCCGAAGAAAAAATGTACACGGTAAAAATGTCCGGGGTAAAATGTCCATGGTAAAATTGTCTAAAATCAAGAATGTCCGAGGAAAAAATGTCCGAAACCAGAAATGTCCATGGTAAAATTGTACGAAATAAACTTTAAAAATTCATATAATTTATATAATATTACCTAATTAAAATGTATAAAAATCATTATTGCTGTATATTTAAACATGTCAAAAAAAATTCATATAATTTATATAATATTACCTAATTAAAATGTATAAAAATCATTATTGCTGTATATTTAAACTTATCAAAAAAAAATTCATATAATTTATATAATATTACTTAATTAAAATTTATAAAAGTCAATGCTATACATTTTAAAAAGTTTTCAATACTTCTTTCGTTATTTTTGAACTCTTCACATATTTTTTTTAATTTTTCTTGCATACCAATATACATTTTTTTTTTTTGCCAGAGGTTGTCCAATATCTCTTTGCCCAATTTCAACTTTATCGACTCCTAATTCTAATCGCATCTTTTCTATCAGTAACCATATACTTGGATGTGATCGAAATTAGGTACCTAGGTATAAATATTTACAGGTATTCAGGTATTTTGTCATTTTATTATTAGTATATTTGACATATACAGGGTGTTCCCATTTTATTATTAGTATATTTGACATATACAACCTGTTCCCATTTTATTAATTTTCGATACTTACATTTTTATTTTTTATTTTACATTTTTATTTTTCGGACATTTTTATCTTGGACATTTTTAACTCGGACATTCATGGTTTCGGACATTTTTTCCGGACATTTTTACCGTGGACATTTTTTCCTCGGATATTTTTGTAGAATACCACATTTTGCAGGGAACTCTGAAGGTCTTATACAGTATGACGTTGGGTGGTTGTCGCCACATTTGACACATTTGTGGGGGGGGGTATGCCCAGTAGGTTCGGCTTGTGGCCATAAGACTGGCAGTTAAGGCATTGTGGTATTTCCTGTTTTCTTCGATTTTGACTTTTTTATGTAGTAAATCAGTGATGGAAAAAATGTCGTTATCACTTTCACGAGGGTCGAGATCAACAAAGAACATTGGGAGTGGAGATTTTGTTTGATGGTGCTTGATGATTATTACATTTTTAACTAAGTGACCGATTTCCTCGATTGCTGCAACGATGTCTTCGACTGGGGCAATTGGATGAAGATTTTTGACAACTATTCTTAAGGATTTTTCGTAGCGGAGTTGGTATGCGTGATATTGGGCTTTAATGTCCTTAATTTCTTGTAGTTATCCGGGTTGTTTGTTTGAATTTTAAGGTGGGCTGTAGAGGACTTACACGAAAAGCTGGTTGGACCAATTAGATCTCTGATACTATTTCATAATCCTGTGTTATCAGTGACGCTCTTACGTGTAAACAATTCAATTGTTGTCTATCACTGCTGGTGTACCTACGGTATATAATTGTGTGATAGATTTATACCAAACGGGGGAACGTGTGAGGATTTGGATGTTAGACAAGCCACTTAGTTATACCGAGTAAAGTTTAACATATATTTAAAAATAAAATAAATGTAATATATATTATTTTACTTTACCAATGACCTAGCCGCAACAATACACGGAGCAAGCGATGAAACGAGACTAGTTCGACAGACGTATGCCTAGCAGGCCGAATGATTATTATTAGGGTTAGGATGTTGTAGCATTTTGCATATTTTTTTAGTGAGTCCAAAAGATAGCTTAGTAAGATAAAAATCTGTTTCATATACTGGGAATTAAAAATGTGCTACTTTTATTTTGCATATTTTTGCATATTTTGAAGATTTTTTAAAAGTCATGATTATTTTAGCATTTTGGATTTTTAATGCATATTTTTGAGTTTATTTGTAAAATTTTAGTTTGGATTTGGTTTTCAATCGCCGTAATATATGTTCACCCAATGTTAAACGCGCGTGATATAGCGGACAAGAACAATTTTCATCTTATCTGTTTTTAGATATGCATTGCCAGATATGGCAAGATATTAATTGTTTGTGTTTATCGTAACTTGTCTTTATGTCTTTATGTCTAAACAATCTATCGATCATTGTTAGGACCGTTAGGTAACACTATACAAATTATGGCATGACTGTGTGAGTGGAACATAAAATCGATAAGATAAATCGTATTTTATTGAACTAAATGTTTAAAATGTTTTTGTGATATTAGTACTGTGGTTCGCGTATAACGAGTTAGTCGACCAACTCGTGTTAAAGTCTTGTTTATTTTTTCTATTAATTTTATAAATTTTATCAATATGCCCAAAGTTCCAGCATCTAATTCTGCACGTTTAAAAATATACGTTTCCGAAAACGAGGGTGTTTTTTCTACCGATAACCAGATTCTTTTTTGTAAATTATGTGACATACGAGTAAACTCGCAAAAAAGATTCACGGTAAATCAACATTTAAAAACCGCCAAACATTTACGCGCAGTAAATCGTTTAAAAACAAATGCGATTAAAACTAAACAAAATTTAGTGTCAAATGCAATTTGTGGAAACCATTCAGTTTTTAACGAAGATCTGTGTAAAATGATGTTATCTGCAAATATTCCATTGAGCAAATTAAATAATAAATTTTTCTCTGAATTTTTAATAAAATATACTAACAAAGATATCCCGATTTATAAAAACTCATTTTAGTTTTATCCCAAACAAAATTACGTTTTTGGAAAAACAAGACGTCTTACTGGCCGATTCTATTTCGTCTTTTGACGAAATTGTAAAAAAAATATCTGAGACACCTGGGAGTATAGGAAAATTAATCAATAATAAATTAAACACAATTCTCAAGAAAAATACTGCATATGGATTATTGAAAAATATAAAAGATATTATTTCCGGTACTCGTGAATAAATTCCTAATATGGACCAAAATATAACAGTGACAGATATTCCATATTTCAAGTATGCTCCCGTGTCTTCAGTGAACGTCGAAAGAAGTTTTTCGACGTATAAAACTGTTTTAGCTGACAATCGACGAAGATTTACCTTCGAAAACTTGAAAAAGACGTTGATTGTCCAATGCAATTCACATTTTAATGGTAAGTCAATTGAAAAAATTAATTTTAAAATAAAATAAAATCCATATCTAAAGTAAATAATTTATTCAATGTTGTTACAGAAAATGAATGAAATGTTTTTTCTTCAATTTTTTATTCATCGACATTTTTAGGATTGAATTCAATTTAATTTGGTTGGTAAGTCAGTTAAATTAAAAATGATTGCTTAAACGTTTTAAATATATTTTTGATTTTGTTCTGTTACAGAAAAAGAACAAAATCGACTATCAAAACCATCAAAAATTTAATATATCCTTATAAATACTATTTTATTATTTTACTTATAATTTAAATATTTAGCACTTTAAAATTTTTTTAACCACTAATTTTTTGAATAAATGTTTTTACATAATTTTTTTTATAAATGCATATACCAACTTTTTTTGGAGCATATTTAAGTAATTTTTACAACATATCAGCATATTTTTTAGGGAATATTTAATAGTTTTTAAGAGCATATAAATCCTAACCCTAATTATTATATAATACATTAATTTATTTACTAATCAAAATAGTTATACCTATATTATATGGCGGGACTCTGTGATATTACAGAATGAATGAAAAATGACAGGCGCGTCTGTGATATATGTATAGTATAATATATTAATACTATACTTAATATTATAAAAATATGAAAACTGTAATGGTGTTCCACACCATTACAACGCCTTCGATAAATACGGGCGGAGGAGGAATATACTTTGGTGTGTTATGTGTGGTATACGATTGCCCCTGACTGAGAGTTTCATGCTGGGTATGTTATCCTGATTTGAATTATTGCTGAAGACTGTAAAATAAAGTTTGAATTTTGAAAAATACAAACAGTCAAGGCCAGCTAAGTATTGTAAAACTTTTTTGAATAATACGGAAATAAAAATAAAACAATAATAAAAGTAGGTACATAATATGTTATATGTAAATAAAATGCATACCTACTAGTTATAAAATTACAGAATAATGTTATAATAGTCATAAGGTGTATACGCTGTCGAGCTCTTGCGTACAGTTGACCCGACAACTCGCACCGTACAACGGTTGTTACCACTTACAATATTATTAAATAAAAAAAGGAACAATAATACATGTGATAGTTGCAAGTAATAATGATATATGTATAATACAAATTATATATGTGAGGACGTCTCCTGCTAATAATAAGTAGATATTGAACAACGTGATACAAAATACACAAAATATAATAATAATATAATATGAAAAATAATAAAGGGAGATAGGACTTATCACTGCATCCGGTTGTTGTACAGGAACGCGCTAGTGACAGCTGACGGAACGGCCGTTGACCTATATTCGTTATATTTATAAGCGCGACCGTCGTCCGCGGCGACAGCGAGTGACCTTGGTGACGACGGAGTGGCGGTACGACGACGGCCTATGCACCGGCGGAAAGTAACGGAGTCGACGGCAGCATACACATACCTCCAATTAACACACGCAACAAGTCGCACCCGACAAACCGCTCACAAGAATCGCTACGACGACGCACGGTAAAGACAGCGCAATCACCCACGTTCGAGCGCGACGGATCCAAAGCAGACCGCTTGGATCATGTACAAATCGCGTTACTCGACCAGCACGCGTAGCTCATCACAACGGGATGATGCGTCCGTCGGCAAATAAAATGTCAATTTGACAGAACGCGCCGTGTGAGAGAACCACGTGATAAAGGACCGCTATGGATTTCAGTAACGTCGTACGACGCACGATACACGCACTATATGAAAAGGCCACGACAGTTTACGGCAGACTGGCTCATTGTCGCGTACACAGGTACAACCAGCAAAAACCGGCCGGTGATAACGAAGAACAAAAGCGCGACAACGATCGGTAAGGCCAAAGTTCTCGAATGTTCCTCGTCCGCCACGCGCTCACGCGGACCGGTTCGAGGAAAAAGGCGGCGGCTTGAACATAAGGATTTTATCAAAATAATAGTTTAAGCTCATAAGGTATAACTGCTGGAAGTAGACAAGTAGATAAAATATTGATAAAGTAAGTATGTAGGTGTTAAATAAACTGTTTACATCTTATGTATGTTTAGGTAAAGCTATGTTACCATTAACATAAAATATGTTTTAAGAAAACAACTTACAATATTTTTAAATTATACAAATAGTGTTATTTAGTTATAACAGCATCAAAGCCACTATTATGTAATTGTGTTTTAATATATGTGAAGATAACACTTAATCGAAAATTGGAAAATACGATTTTTATATGTAAGGATCATTTATTAATATCAAGTATTTTCATTGTCATTTAGTACAATTCAGTACCAATTCATACATTTCAGTATATGTATAACAATGAACAAGGCATAAAAATAAGTAAAATATGAATGGTAAATTAAATTTAAAAGCAAATCATTTTCGAAAGTCAAATCTGAGCAATAATGTTAAGTATTTTAAAGATTAACATGATTTGTAACTAAATGTTTATTAAAGGTACCTACAATATGTAAGAACCTGAGTTTAAAATATTAACTAAGTATTAAAAACATAATTACTTAATTACTTAGGTCTATTGAAATTTCAAAATGTTTAATTTATTTTAAGAACAATTTAATTGAAGTAAGTGTTTGAACTATATATATAATATTTATAGGATTTAAGTCTTGAAATGTATATACTAGGTACCAATTATATTTACATACTAATTGTTTACACACTTGCAATACTTAAATTCATCAGCTACAATATTATTTACATATACTTGACAATTCTTAACTTAACAGAACTTATTATTATATTGTTTATGCCAGAGGTTTGAAACTAATTCAATTATTCAGTTGAATAATAATAATTATTATTTAGCTATATTTTTTATTTGATTTAAAGCAACTAATGTTTAAACAAACTAGCAAAAATTAATTATTAAGCATCCACATACGCAAATGTATTAATGAGGTAAACATTTTGGTTAGGGTTTTACCAGTGGTGTAGTGGGGCGTATACGCGGGTATACGGCGTATACCCACTTCTCTGATTTTCTGTAAGTGCGTATACTTATAGAATAACACATGATACGCGGGTATGCGCGTACGGGAATGCATTTATTTTATAAACCAATTTGATAAATAATTTTTAATTAATAAATAAAAATGTCGAAGAAACCTTATTGATGTGACGGTTTTCAAAAATACTAAAATGTTTAATTATTCATTTCTAGGAGTATGATTGTAGACTAATGAGGCTCAATTGCGGCAGGGTAGTAATATAGTGTCTAGTAAATCTATACTATTATATAAAATTTTAAGGGGTTTTCTACGACCACGCTAACCAAGAAAACTACTAAACCGAATTGGCTGAAAATTTTTACTGTTATATCTGACAGTCTGCTGAAGGTTTTAGTATCACTTTTGATGGTAAAAATAAGTTGAAAATTCTTGAAAAATTAAAAAACAAAGCTAATTTTGGGGCCTCTCTACGATGTCCGCAAGAACAGAACTTTTTTATGTTCCCATTTTGTGACAACAATATTTATCTTTTTTCCATTTTATTTTTCACTGAGTTGTTCCAAATATCTTCCCAAGTGTCATCACAACGCTCGATTTTTAATTTTTTTTGTCTGGAGGGGTCGAGGAGGGGGTGTATTGTAATTAAATATTCCAATTTTCTGATGACGCTATTGAATATTTTTACAATTTTTTTTTACAGAGTTGTACCAAATACTTTCTTCACTACACCACCCGATTCTTATTTTTTTTTGTCGACAAATTAATTAATATTTATCTGTATTCATTTTTAATAAAAATATATTTATCATTAATACCGCTAAAAAAACATTTCAATACGTTTTCAATAACCGCTTTTTGTATATATTAACTTGCCAATCACATTAAACGATAAAATTTGTATAAAAAATGTTACATATCATCGTCCGAAGGCAAAATAAACAACCAATCACGGCCGAAGCCGTGACGGTTCGGCTAGTATAAATATAAAAATGATAATATTGTAGTACATAGGGATGGGGGGGGGGGCAAGGCCCCTCACGTTAGCATATTAAGTTCATTTAAGCGTATACTCACTAAAAAAATTACGACTACATCACTGGGTTTTACATTTATACATGTAATAGTGAGCATATAAATTTGTATGAATTACCTTATTATATAAATTCCAGACTTTAAAATGTAATAAATGTTATGATTTGATAAATGAAATCCATAAAAACTAAATATTTAAGCATTTATTAAGAATTAGTTAATTTATATTAAGTTAAAATTCTATGAAAATGTTATTTATGAATTAGAAATTAAAATTAAATAATTTAATTTGAGTCAAAATTCATTAAAACAAAAATGTTTCATCAAACATTACAATATCAACATTGAAAATAAAATTTTAATGGAAAAAGAGATGTTACCTATATCTGCAGTCTTAAATACAATGACTTCTGGAGTAATCAAACATGCTTTATTCATAATAATTTACCTAATAGATGTCATGCATTTGAAGAAAATGGATCTAGTTAAAGTCCTTATGTATTTACATATTTCAATTGTCTAATTGAAAATTATATTTTTTGAACTGTCGTAAAGCAAGTACAATATTATAATCATATTGGTAATAATATTACTATCCATAGAAACTATATGTATATGCATATGCATATAAAAGTATTAATTAAGTATGTTAATAGCAAGTCAAAATGCTACAAACTCTATGAGTCAAGAATTAAAATGAAATAATGTACACAATAGTCAGTAAGTACATTGGTAAATGTAGATATCTGTGGGTTGAGATGTGTAAAATGTATCATCAAACATCACAATATATCAACATGAAAAATATAAATGAAATAAAAAAAGCAATGCCAAATTTACAGTTTTAATCATTACAAATTTTAGAATAATTAAACATGATTTATTCAAAATAATGAACTATTCTGGGATCTTTGGTACCATTATAATCATTAACTGTTGACAAGGGTAAATAGCAATCATTCAATTATCGACACATCACACATCATTGTAAATACCCAATAAAAATTGACTAAAAATTAAACTATAGTAAGGTTGCCATTTAAAAATGTAAAAGTTACCCCTTTAATCTACACTTTTTAACTAATAAAAAAATGAACGAATATCAAATTCATCAAGAATAATTAATGATAACAAATTGATTTCACATAGGTGAGATTTTCCCAACTTAAAATATTATGTATATTTCATACGGTACTTCCAAACTCGTACTCACATGAGAGGTTTTCGGTGGACACTCACGGTGCCGAGAACGAAAGCGCGGACGTTGCGCTCAGTTCAACCGCTCAAAAAAGACGACAGACCGACCGACCGACCGACACGACGTACAACGGCCAAGCCACCGGCCGATGGAGGGGGAAAGCCGTCGCCAAAGGCTCTGTCAAGTAGAACGCGGGCTGTTCGCGCGGTCTCTGTAAAATAATACAACGTCCGACTGCCCACCGCCGTGGTTGCGTACCCGTGCCCGCTTTCTGTTTGACTGGGGCCCGGCGCCAATGCCATTTTGTAATATTCTACAGCCCTCCTCGATCTTAGTTTTATAATATTTTAATCTCAAACTTTTAAAAAAAAGACAACGTTAAGCTTTTTTTTACAAATTATTTTTAATTATTATTTAAAATTAAGTAACAAATCTGAGCTCGATGAGGGTTGTAGAATATTGTTGTGTATCAATTAAAAAAAAATTATCTGAAAATAATCAATTGACAATGAGTTATCCCGTAAAGTCATTTATGTCAGTCGAAATGGGTAACTAATAATTATTCGTCATTTGTATGACATGTGTGACATAATACTATGACATGTGCCCGCGTCGTTCAAATGCGTGCTGTAGAGGGTTCCTCACACTAATAACCATTTACACTACAACACATTGACAAGAACGAAAGACGCCGAAACAATATGTGAATAAAGTGGCCAATAATTTGCTCCTTAATAAATAGCTAACACCGTTGGCCTTAGTGGCTATTATTTAAGAAG